>JAQFVV010007203.1:102500-132961 GCA_028023455.1 Epiperipatus broadwayi | reverse complement strand
CTGTTTTGACCGGTACAATATATATATATTAAACATAAGTAACACTTCCTATTTTAAGTATACATAAATGTTCAAATAAAAAAATTGAAGAGTTATTAACGCTTTTTCTAACGGAAATATAGTATTTTCATGATTAACTGTAAAGAAAATTTGACAATTTGTATTATGTACACTAATTGCTGAAGAAGATAGAAATTCTTCTGGCTATTGTTAATGATTCAACAGATTTGTTCATCACTACATATAACAAATGTGTTGATCATTGCATTAAAGTCCTGTATAACAATATTTAGTCTATTTTTCTAGTTGATTATTTATAATATAAGTAATAAGGTGTATTAGGTAATTGAGTTTTGCATTTCAGCACAGTAATGAGTTTTACTTCTTTGTGGTATATTTGAGATGGTAGAATAGATCATGTTAAGTAAGAGGAAATTATTGACAAAATGCTACTGCTGAGGATTATTTGTTATCATGCACTTCCTAATAAAACCAAACTGTTTTCAAATGAAAGATTAAACATAAATCACATTATTAAGTATCTATAAAAATTAATTTACTGTATCTTACATGAGTATGCTTGTAAAACATATTAAACTATAGGGTTGCTAAAAAATGTTATATAGATCAAATCTATAACAAATATATGAACAGGTGAAGAAATTTGTTAATTGTAGGATATTTTTTGTTTAATGTTTACATATATTAGTAGTTGTAGTGAATAGGTTTAATATCTCACTGAAAATATTTTCTATTGAATATTACCATACTAAATTGTGAAAAACTCTAAAAATATGTTTAGTAATTATAAAAGTATTTATTTTATATTAGCCAATTTTTGAAATTAATTTTGACAATTTCTGTATTAAGTAAACTTAATTGGTTCAATACTATTTATAAATTTTTAAATGTATAATGAAAGTTAACTTAGTTTTCAAAATATTTATAAGACTTTTGAGATTAGTTGTACGTTGCCTTAGATACAAACAAGTAATATTTAGTTCATATATATATTGATTATTCAACATTTAAAAGTTTCTCTATTTTGACAGATATAAATAGTGACATACTTGTACAATTATTTTTTTTTTTTAAATTTATGATTTATTTTACTGAGTCTAGCTTTTGGAAAAAATATAAAAATTTTTCTTTTTTGTTGAATCAAAAGTTATAAATTATCTTAAAAACATTATTTTAAAACCGTAGACATTTTTCAGTTAAGACAGCAAAATATATCGCAATTTAATGTAGTTAGATTTCTAACTAACAATAAAATACATTGCTAAATAAAAATATGATTGTATAATCTGTTGCTAAAAAGTCATGACGTTTGAGCACCAATGTGAAAAGCTAAAAAATAATGGCTAACCTCAGCAGTTCCATTCGAATGACCAAACAGATTTCTTTCACTTGGATATCTATGTATGTATGTTTAGTCCTAAATCTGATATTCTACTTTTGCATAAAGCAATAGGAAATAAAAAAAAAAAAAAGTAAGTTAACTGATTTAAAAAATAATCACGATAATTGGAAAGATGATAATAATAAACAGTATTGTTTGATTGATTATTTATTTGGTGAGTATTATACATTTTCTCACTTTACATCTTTCTATTATTTTTTTAATAATAAATAAATTTACTTACATTTATAAACGTAGAAATTAATAAGTTTAATTGTAGTGAATTGCCTATTTTTTTCTATCTTAGCAAAATTTGGGTTTACATTAAAGGAGTAAAAAAATCTAGTCTTGAAATCCAAAAAAAAAAAAAATTCGAAAAAGTTCTGAAACAAGGGATTAATAATTAATGGTGTTTTACTTTGCTATCATAAAAAAATAATATTGGAAAGCACTATTTACTCTTTTTAAATTAAATTTTTTCACTAGTTATTTTTTATTATTATTCTATTTTAATATTTATATGTATTTTAATTGGATAGCTATTTTACAGATTATACAGGCATGGGCAACCTTCTTCAAGCATGAACCTTAAGAAATATTGTTCGCCATACAATTGATCTAAGAGATATTGCTCATCCCATAAATGATCTCATGAGATATTGCAGTCAGCCACAACACTTTTAAAGTAAACAAAATATTCTGTTTTTAATCAATACTTTCTTCGTTTATATATTATGTTGTATAAAATTTTATTTATTAAAATGACTTTTCAATATGTGCACTAATATATATTGCTTAAAACTGAATAAAATTATTAAAAAAATCACTGAATTTAGATAGAAAATTATATTTATTTGCACATACACACAGATCTTAGAAGTAAATTGATGCGCATATATTAGTTTAATTTTTAGCTAGAAAAAATATTTTATTCTTCACATACCATGCAAAATATTGTAAAGAACCGTGGGTTGCAATTTGCCTATATCTTTTTTATACTAATTATAACTTATCAGAAAATGATAAAAATAAAGAATATACACGTATTATTTTTGGAATTGCTCTATCAGATATTTTTAAGCTGTGCCTTTTTTCTTTTTAATTATTTACATTTCAGTAAAAAAATAACGTTTGAAAATAAATAAACATTTCAATTTTTTAATGTATAATTTGTTTACGTAATCTTTATTTAAAAAGCACTTTATTGTTCTAATATTTTATTGTATAGTAAAAAAAAAAGCTCAATATAATTTTCTCAATTGTACACTGGTATATAATCTAGAGTAATAGTAGTTAATCTTTATCGAAACATAATTTCCTGCTTGCCTAAATGTCACATGACCACTCTGAATCACTAACCATTTAATTATTATAAATTTTATCATAATGTAAATAAAATTTTAGGACATAAAGCAAGTAATTAAAAAAAATATTTAAATTTAACCATTTAATTTTTTTTTTTTAATAATAAAGTTTTAAGTTACAATTTATATATACGTATTAGAATCTGGGTATAAAAAATAATATTAGCTAGAAAAGAATTATTGTTTTAGTTATATACTTTTTACAAGATAGAGGAGATTAGAAGAGATGAAAGAATAAGACTGTTAAGTTGTTGCAGTAAAAATTATTGCTTCAAAATAATATTTAAAAAAATAAGCCGAAAAAGTTAATAGCTTTTTTTTTTTTAATCGCCAAATTAATTTTCAAAAAAATTATTTTTATTACTCAAAATAAAAACAAATTACTTTAAAAAATGGAAAATAAAATAACCATTGATATATATTTTTATATAGCTTTTATACGTCTTCTTGTATATCTAAAAAAACACATATACTTAGTTGAATATCATTCATTTAGAATTCTAAATAAACTGTAAAGCACAGACATATGTATTGGTTTCTAATTAGAATGTATGATATATATATATATATATATATATATATATATATATATATATATATATAATAGCATATATAAATAACTGGAATTATTAAGCAGATAGAACAAATACTTTATACGAAATAGAATTAATTTCAAATAAACAAATCACTTGGAAAGCATATGCCAGCAATGATTATAAAGATTAGGACAAAGTCAATAAAAATATTACAATTTTACATAACAAAATATGAATTTAATATTAATAGTAGTAACATTAATAAAAATTAATAATTGAAAATAATTTAGCTTACAAAATCCTTAAATAGAAAAAAAAATTTTGGTTCACAAAATATTGAATAAGGAAATGATGATAGAATTTAATACTTAAAAATTGGTTGCTGTCAAAATAAAATAAAAACAAATATTTATACCTTTTAAAAAAGATAATACTAATATTATCTAATTCCAAATATGTCCAGGTATTAAAATCATAAGGTAGTATAATTAACCTTTAATATTCTTATCTTAATCAAGAGATAGTTTAATTTATGATCTAAAGTTATAGTAGTAATTGTAAAAATATTAATTTTCAAATTCTTAATAAATATGTAATTAGTTTTAAATTAATTGAAATTTGTAACTTAACAAATAATAAATAAATAAAAACAAATTTCTCCTTTTATCTTTCAATGAACAGTTTTGAATATAAAAATCACAGATTTTTATATTTGGCAGTTTTTCTACTGTATTCTTTAGAAGATGGTGAACATGATAATTGTTTGGCTAATTAATTATTCCTAACAAAGTCTTTGCTTGGAGAAAGCACAATTAAAATTGCACTTCTACAGCTATCTGTAGTGAGATTTTATTTTATTTTGTAAAAAAGCCAAAATCATAAACTAATAAGTACTCATTCATTAATTGAAAAATATTTTGAAGAAGTCAGTATTTTTGAACAACTGTAAAAACAAAATAATTTAGTTCCAGTCTTTATGTGCTGGTGACTTTGGTTCTTTGTCTTTCAGTTTCAAGATCATTTACAAGATGAGCACATTTGTGGGTTAACAAAAAAGGAGATTTTTACATAGTTTATTAAGATTCACGATTATTTTTATGCAATAATTGTATGAAAATTATTAAAAAACAGAAATTTAAATTTATTTTAAAGATAAATGTTAACAAATTCTAGTATGATGATAATAAATAAAACCATGATCAGTACAATAGCCATGCTTTGTAAAAACAATCATCAACTGGTAGGATGTTTTGAGTTATTATAAAAAATTATAAGTAAAACTTTAAAATTTAAAGCAGAATTATACAGATTTATCAGGATTTTATATCTATTCATTCCTGTTTTAGAAATAAATATCAGTCAACAATGATTTTGTTGATTTTTCTAGAGTCATTTACTTGGCTGCTTTACACTATCCAATAAGAAAAAAACCTCTATTATTGTCATTGTGTTCTAATTTTTTTTTAATATTTGTAAACTTCAAATATGATTTTTTAGAATGTTTTTTTACTTATAAACTTATATTCTTAACAATCTAAGTAAAATTTATTACATTCTAATGTAGAATACTTGTTTAATACTAAAATCACAACTTTGAATGATTATTAAAAGTGTCACCAGGGAGAATAATAAAAATGTCACTTTGTTGAAGGGTTAGTTGATTTTATATAAATATTTTTTCTGTCATATGAATATAAATAATTGCTGATATAATTTGTAGATAAAAATAATTGAAATGAAAGTCATTGAGCAGTTAATTCAATTAAATAACTTGGTATCAAGACATAATGAAGTGGAGCTTCATAGAAGACTCAGTTACAAAAAAAAATATTTGAAGGTTTATCAGTGCTGCATCTTGCTACCCTTTTCCAACAATATCAGATCTGTTTAATCATGTGTTATGATTCAGTGTTATAAATTTGATGAATTCTGAACTTTTACTCAAAGTGGCTATCTTTTAACAATAACTGCCAACTTTTCAATAGTAACTATAACGAATAGGATTTTTTTTTCACAAACTCTTAAAGTTGTTTTTAAATTTGTTGTCTATCAATCATTTCTAAGAATTGTTTTTAAATAAGCAATGCATTTTTGTTTTAATTATTTTGCTCTGATTTTCAATTACAGTAAACATAATTTTTATAAAGTAATTAAAATATTCTCATTTTTGATTTTTAATAATAAATAGATTAATTAACAAATAAGATACATTACATTTCTATACTACTTATAACATATATTCAGGTAAGAAATTCACTTGGCACAACTTTTAAAATATTTGTTAACATTTTGCTATTCTACTTGTCCTTCACTCTGTACTTACTTAACTATGAATATTTTGCCTGAATGTTATAGATATTATTAGTTTATATACACGTGTGCAAACACATTTATTTAATTCATATCAACCATAGACATGGATTGCAATAATCTTGACTACATCATTAAAACTATATTTCGTATTATAACCCATTTTTTGTTCTAATATGTAGACAATAATTACAAAGAGCATTTCTATTAATTTTTTATTCTAATTTTTAAAGTAATAAATATTGCTATAAAACTTCAAAAATGTAAACACTAGATAAAATATTTAATGTTTGAAAAACTTCGTTAAAAATTTATTATAAACATTTTATATAAAATAAAAATTATAAAATACAAATGAAAAGTATTTTTTTAAACATTAATCATAAATCAATAAGTGTTCTAATTAATAAGTAGAATTTTTTCTTTTTCATTGCTATTTTATTTGGCAATGGTGTACGAATAGAAAGTGATAAAATATTTCCATTTAAATATGACATAGTGAATTTTTGATAATAACTTTTTGTCTATATATAATTCTTTCATCAATGTTTGATAATATTTTTTTGTTTATATATAATTCTTTCATCAATTATCATATTAGGAGAAAGTATATTAAACAGAGTTATTTTAGAAAAGCTTGGCTTATAGTTTTTATATAAAGTATATATTCTGTCCAAATTTCTATTACCTCTTATTAATATCAATTTGTTTTGTGACTGGTTAGTTCAAAATACATTTCTTATTTTCTATGCATAACCTAATATAGCCATGTCAGCATATGAAAACAGAAATTACCATAAAGTTTTGCTAAAAAAATCATAATATCCTATTTGTTTTTTAACAATATTATTTTATACATTTTTTATGCTTTCTAATTGATTGATAAATTTAAACAAAATCAAGGTATCTAATAATTTTAAAGAGAGATATCTATTAATACAATTTACTTATTTACATATTAAGCTTTTTAGTCAATTCGTTGAAAAAATTTAGTAACAAATGAAGGGTAAACCTCTCCCCCATTTTTATTTTCTTAGCAATCCATGTTTTTCATTTCTTAATTCACAATTAAGTTTTAAAATCAAGAAATTTGAAGAAAGTTTCCTAGTTGTATCACTCAGTTCAATATCTGTTTTCTTCTTTTTCTTTTTCATTATCTTACTGCCAGGCCTGGTTATCATAAGCCTCTCATGCCACCAAACAATTCCAAAATCCCTTCTTTTTTTAGTTCAAACCCTCAAGAATTAAGAAAGCAATGCTGGGAAGAGGCTTAATAGGCTGGCAGTCTACAATTGTGATCTTTTTTTGAGGTAGTGCAATCACTAATAATTAGTTTGGAACTAATTGGATTTAAGTGAGACAAGAGTTTTGGATGGCAAATGTTTTAACTTTAGGCAACCCATTTAAGGATCTCCCCTAATTAACAGAAAAGTTGTTTTGCCTGACAAATTATTCATGTCAGCAGTAGAAATAATAATAGTAAGAATAATATCACTTGTATTGGTGAAGTACATCTAATTTTTTTTAAAAAAATATAGGTATATAGAAAGTATGAAATTTACTTGATGTAAACTTTTCAAGATCAGAATAGAGGACTGCGCTTGTGGCTAAAAAATGTCAAGATTTAAGCTTAATATATCTGCTCTTAGTAAAATTCATCTCCCAAATCAAAAAAGTTTATTAAAACATATGGATTGATGCAAGTTTTTTTGGAAAGTCAGATCAGTCATGAATGAAAATGCATAGTGTTGAATTTGCTGTAAAATTTAATTTAATATTTTTTATTATTGGAATTTCTTGTTATATCAATGAAAGGCTAATGATCTTAAAACTTGCCCTGCATAATAGTACTAGTTGTCCTTTTATCAATGCCTATGCTCCAATCTTAGATTCATATAATACAGAGAAGGAAAGGTTTTTTTCCTTGTTGGATAATATTATTATGGCAATACTATTATGCCCAAATTTTCCCTCTTGGATACTGTAATGCACATGTTGTTACAAATAGTAGTCTTGCCAAAAATTATCAGAAATAGTGCTATTGGGGCTGCAAATTCAAAGGATTTGTTATCACTAAATTTATGCACAACACATAGATTGACTATCAGAATTACTTTGTTTAGACAGAAAAATTGCTGAAGAGGAACATAGATTCATCCAAACTCAAGTCAATAGCATTTAAGAGCTTATATTATTGTTAGGAGTCAAAATGCAAGAGAAGTTTATTTTACACAAACACTTATAAGCTCAAATTGTTGGGCCAATCATAGATTAGTACACTTTAAGAATAAAATGATAGTTGCATTAAAAAAGTAGATATTATTTTAATCATATTCACAAGAAAACTAATGTTCATTCTTTTGAAAAATCTATGATACATAGTAAATCTCACCTGCCATTAAACACTAAAATTGGTAATTTGGATCCTTAAACTCATATTACTAAAACATAGATTTCTCTTAAGAAATGGGTTATGAATACAAGTAAGTCTATTCTTGGGTTTACTAAAAACAAAAATCAAGACAGGTTTTCTGACAATAATCATATTATTACAATTTTAATTAAAAAAAAAATGTGTGTCATTTTCTGCTTGGAAATATATTATATTAAATATCACATTTTGTAATAAATATAAAAATCTGAAGGTAAAATGATTGGAGGATTAAAACTGCAAAAAAGCTATAGACATGTGCTGATCATCTTCATTCTAAGGTTTTTTGATGCCCTGAAACAACATACTAAGAAACAATATCACAATCCTATAAAATCCAACACTGACATTTTCTTATATGATGATAATGATATTTCAAGTAGGTAAAAAAATTATTTTGATCACCTTTTGAAAAATTATAAAAGGATTGATATAATGATTTCAATGATATATCCATTTTATCTGCTTATTCAAATTTGGACAAAAATATCCTGTTTAATAAAGTCTAAACAACTCTTTGTAGAAAGGTTTCAGGTATTGATAAAATATTTGGACACATTCTAAAATATGGTGATGATGTATTAGCTGCAAAAATATTGAATTTTGTAGTAATATCTAGGTCTATGAAGTTATGTCATCCAATCTTAAGAATGCTTTTATTGGTTCAATTTTTAAAAATAAAGAAGATAAACAAAATAATGGTAATTATCATGGAATATCATTATTATTGACTACAGCATAAATGCTTTCAAAAAGTTTATTAAATAGATTGCTTCCAGTTACAGGTGAATAGTTACTAAAGACTGAATGCACCTTTAGAAAATAAAGAAGCACTATGGATATGATTTTCATTGCCAGGCAAATTCAAGAAAAGCATTGTGAACAAAGGAATAATTTATATATTGCTTTTATTGATTTGATTGAGTCATTATATTCAATTAATTGGACAGGTCAAACACATTGTTTGAAATTAGTTGATTATCCACCAAATTTCATTCATATTATGCAGCTTCTATATAATGAAATGAGAGGAAGTGTTATTACTACAAGGAAAAGCTGAGACATTTTAAATAAAAACTGATGTCAACATTGTTTTCAATTTTTATGACAATGATCCTTGGAATTGTTTATAGCATTCAGGTTTGTTGGCAGAACTTTTAATTTGAATTGGTTAAAAGCAAAAACAAGAACTTCATCTTTTTCGATTCTGGATTTACGTATGCTGATGATTGTGCTATTTTTGCCAGTTCAAAAGATGATTTACAGAATGTTCTTAATCATCTGCAACTTTTACCTTGTACAGTTATCTACTTGATAATGTAAACCAGTTTAAATATCTTGGTAGTTTTATAAGTAGAAAGATGGGTTTAGATGTTGAGATCCAACACAGACTCCTATATGCTGCTGCTGTTTTTAACAAGTTAAAGGATAGAGTATTTTATCATAGGAAAATAACTACTGCAACTAAGTTAGCTGTAAATAAAGCTGTTATTTTATCTAATTTATTATAAAAATGTAGAACATTCTATTAGCACAATATAAAAATATTAAAAAAGTTTCAATTAAGAACACTGTAAAATTTAAAAATAGAATGGAAGATCATAAAACCAATTAAAATATTCTTCAGCTTGTAGGATATGATACTATTGAGTCCACTATTTAAAATCACACCTTTGCTGGATTGGGCATATAAACCAATTGAACAATGGGGTACTTCCTAAAATGGTGGTTTATGGAGAATTTGAACATGCATGTTGTAGAAGAGGTAGATCGTGTTTACATTATGAGGATTATCTCAAAAACATTCTAAAAAAGTGCAATATCATTTGTTTTCATTGGGAAGATATGGCAGAGAATAGAATTCATTGGAGACCTAAATTAGACATGGTGTTGAAGCATTGGGATGAGAAGTTTTCTGCTGAGGAAACTAAAATACAACTTCATAAAATATCAAGTAAACAGAAAATTTGGCTAGCATGTTCTATATATCAACATATTTGTCATTCACAAATTGGTTTGTGTAGTAACCATAAAACTCACTTTTAGTATAGTAATTTTTATCTCTCTTTCTACCTCCATTTTTTTTTTTTTTGGAATTGGAATAATTTTTTTTTTGAATAGCTGTTTATGTTAAATATACATGTGTGTGTACGTGCGTGTATGTGTGTGTTAAAATATTCAATAAATGTTCGTTTCTATTTTGTAATTTTGTAATTACTAACTACAACAAACATTCTTATTAAGATCAGCAGCCATACTGCCACCACTAAGATGCAATCAAGAATATATAAATATAAATAAACAATTAGCAAATTTTAGTACACCCTATTACAAATATAAGCTTTAAAATCATTAAACATTATTATTAAACACTATATATCATAAAACAATAGGCCAGTTCTCTCACAGTAAGTGTATATTGCTGCTTAAAATATCTTTGTCAGTGTACTAAAGTTTTAAATACTATCCATTACAGAATAACAGCTAAAAGTTTATGTATATATTTTTTAAAGCTGCTTATTTGTAAAGTACGAGCATTATTGTATTTAAATTTGTAATGAAATATTAAACATACTGTGCAAATTGATATATGTAATTGGAAATAAAATATTTTTGGTATTATACGTGATAATAAAAATATTCCTTATTTGCTAGTAATGCCTTCTATCAAATTAGTATCAAAATAATTAACTAAATCTGCCAAGCCATGTGTTCCATTAAAATTTAAGCTGTGATTTAAAGATTTTGATTAAATATATGCCTAGAAATATTAGGTTTTTATTTTATTCTGCATTATTTTGATTGGGATATTTAAATCTTGTAGCATGCAATACTAGTTTGAAAATAAAAAATACTTGCAAAAAAATAATACTTCCATTATTACCACATACACACACATATATATATATGCATGCAGAAATAAATGGATATCAGACATAATTCATAATTAAAAAGCTTAAAAATTCCTATTTTTTAAAAAATATTAATTCTTATTAAATAAAATCATCACATATACAATTTAATAAAATTTCTTTTTATGATTATCAAGAGTTTCTTAATTAATAAAGATTAAGCAATAAATTCTTAATCATCACCAATAGTACGTTATTTCCACTAGTTGTTAACAAAACCTACGATAATATCTCACTTCAAGATTTATTATTGTAATTAAAAGAAAATTTATTTGTCAGAATGGAATTGCTATATTTTATTCAAAAATATAATTTTTAATACTAGCTATTTATTATTTGCTTTATGAATACTTATGAAAACATTCTGTATAATATGGATTATTTGTGAGATGAAGTACTTGTTCTACTTTTTTCATACCCAATAATTCAGATGTGTGGATAATATATATTTTTTATCTGACTCAAATATATTGAACAGTTTAGTTGTTTATGTTTTATTTGACTCAAAATATATTTTTGAAATTATCTTTTAGTTTCTTGAGAGAAAAAGAGTTTTAGTTTGTTATTAATTTTTTGTTCAGTAGGTATAATGAAAAAATTCTCGTTGCTAATTTTTTTAATTTATCTTAATTAATACACTGTACAGGCCGAAACCTGCATATATATATATATAATGTATGCGAGATTCGAACTCAGACTTGCACACGACCCTCAACTCTCCATGCCATCTCATATTGCTGACCCAATAATGTTTCCTTAATTTGATGATCTTATTTAATATAGAAAATTGTAGTATAAACTGTAATATCTCTAAATGGTATAAAAGCTATGTTTAATCCTAGTTATCCATAAGTATAAATGCATGGTGATAAGTAGTTTTATTGATCAGCTATAAATTCAAATCATCCTGTAAACAATAAATGATTGCTTATATGCATAATTTATTTGTTATAATGCATTATTTTATATCTGTTAAACACTACTTTTTTATTATTATTTGTCAATATAAAAAATAGTGTTGCTAAATGTGACTTAGATTTTTTTTTCAAATTGATAACGCACCAACTTCTCTAACAATCTAATAATGGTCAGTAAATGAATATCAAAACTATTGTTAGCTAAAGATTAAAAGTTTCGGGTTAATCTGGTTTTATCAGGTGAATGTACACGCATTACTCTAAAAATTGAAAAATAATTTGGTAATTTGACACAAACTTTATTATTGATGGATGAGATATCACATAGTCATGTGAGTTGTAAATATTTGGTCAAATTATTAATTAAATAAAAAATTAAAATAATCAAGAGAATCAACATTTTAGAACTCCAAAATTTTTGAAATAAATATTGGAGTTTATGGACAATGCTAGTTAGTTTAAGTGAACCTTTTTTTTTAAAAACCATCATATATTTTGCAATAAAAAATTATTTTATTAAAACGATGGGTATCCATTAACCAACATTAGAAAATAAATCATGACATTTAAGTAAAAATTAATATAAATTGGGAGATTGAAGTTATTAAAGCTTCATAAGTAAAATCTTTTAGTGGAATGCATCTTATAGCCTCAAAGTTATTTAATTAATAATCAAAATTAATGCTGTTACATTTATTGGATTAAAAATGCAACAGTTAGTATCTATAATTCATTAAAAAAATTCTTTAAATTTCTGACGACATTTTTCAATAATAGATTAAAAACGTTTCTTTATAAAAACGATTGACAATGATAAATTGATTGAAAATCTTCCATACATCAAAACTTCAGGACGACATTTAGATAAAAGAATTAATTAACATTAAATATTTACATAATTTAAAACATGTAAAATATTCTATTATTTTAAAAGAAGTATTTTTTTACAAGCTTAATATTAAGTTTACCTCTGTCAGTTGAAGTGTATAGAGTTAGGAGACATATTCTTGCTATTTTGTCAAATATAAAATTATCACATCTTTTTTTTAAAATAAGTTAAATGAACATTTAAAATATATACACACGTATATAAAATAATTTATGTTATGAATACTAATAATCCCATCGCTAACGCTAAACTAAAATAAATATCACACGTGATTAAAAAATTCAGCACCGCCCTTTGTGAAATAAATATATTAGAGACCGTATTTTATAATAGCCAGCCTCAAAGGACAATGCTGGAATTCTTATTCATGTGGGGTGATTAAATATATATATGTTAAAATAGAGATTTCAAAGGGAAAAAAAACAAAAATACATTAACAAAAAGTGGAAAAGTATGCTACTATAATAGCAATATATGATAGATCATGTAATATTTTACTGGTTTTTATTAAATCCTGACAATAAAATAGAAGTGACTTTAGTTATTAAAATAAGTAAGTTGGCTTATATTGAAAACATTTATATGATTTCAGTTTTGATTTGTAGCTTGATAGTACATCCAGGGCCTGTCAGAATGGGGGGTGGTAGGAGAGACAGCTGCCCCAGGCATTGCAATATTAGGAACCTCAACTTGGCAACTCAGTATGTTAAACAAAAATATAGGAGAAGGCAAAACAATGTCATGGCTCATAGAATGGCCTTAATTTTACAGTTAAATTCCCCCAGAAAATATTTGAGAAAAACTTTTCCAAACAGGCCTATCATGAATGGAAAATGTAAGCCAGTTTAGGAATGAGATGCCAATTTGATGACTCTGTGACAAAAGTGACTGCAGTGCTCAGTGACCATTAGAATTAATAGTCTCAGCCCCCTGTCAGTTACTTCTCTGCTAATAGTGCTTTATGATAATGTCAGTGCTAGAGTGAATCTACCCGATCCAAGTGCTATCTAGATCTGATTTTGTTGCTTGTTTCTGTGACTCATGCTAATTGCTGCCAGAGTCTTGTTTTCAGAACTGTAAGTAAAAACTTTCATTTCTTCTCTCTCTCCCCACATTCTTATTTTAAATTTTGAAGGGTTTCTAAAACATTAGTTGCCGTGGGATTTGCATTTTCTCTGATAGACCCTGAATACAATGTAGAGGTAAATGATAAGAGCTGGAGAAAAGATGCACTAGATCCTAACATCTAGTTGTGCTGTTCCAAGATCCAAAGCTCCTCATTGGATTTTGGAAAAGAAAGCAGAAAATAGCAATTTATTAAGCACTGTTGATTGGCAATTTCTTTTTAAAGCTTTTATTAAGTGCAAAAAAAAGGAGAAAAATATATCCAATATGCTTGCTTTTTTATAACATTAATATTTCTGCTTTATATAATCAGCTATATGAAATTCAATAGCTGTTTACTAATACTACTATGATTGTAATAACGGCTTGAATCTTCACCGCTTGCCAGTCATGTGTCATAGTGGATTGTTTAAAAGTTTGTTTTATTTTTTAAATTACATAAAAACTATAAGCATGACATCAACAGAAATCCCAACATTTAATTCTCTTGCCTTTTCCAGTTTCAATGATACATGTTGCATTGATGTTGGATAAAATTTGAATTTTTTTACTATTATTTTTAAATTTAGATGAATTTATTATTTTTATTTTCTGCTCAATTTGGTAGTTTACATGAGGTAATAAAAGTAGAAAATCTTTATCAGCGTTATAACCCTAATATAACAGGTTAATATATGCTGATAATTCTGTTATAAAGACCTTCAATGCAACATAAATGTAATCATGAAATATTATAAGTTATTAATTTTAATTTTTAATATTTTTAATTTTTTAAAATTATTTGATAAATGATATATTAATCTGATGTGTTTGTACTGTTTGTGTTTGTTTTTGCATCAGGTTTGTATA
This sequence comes from Epiperipatus broadwayi, assembly GCA_028023455.1. Lineage (NCBI taxonomy): Eukaryota > Metazoa > Onychophora > Udeonychophora > Euonychophora > Peripatidae > Epiperipatus > Epiperipatus broadwayi. The sequence goes on along the minus strand of JAQFVV010007203.1, from coordinate 118,226 downwards.
ACAAGTAATGATTTACATATATAGAGCAGTACAATATAAATTTAAAAAAACTAAAAATCAAATGTACAGAAAGGTTGCAGTTGATAAAGCAATCACAAACTTTACTGGACGCAGTAACATGTAAAAATATAAACACTTAAAATCAATAAAGAGAGATTTCAAATGATATTTGTGTAGTGGTAGTCACATGGTTATGCATATACCACATGGAATTGTATGCAGGCAAAAAAGTCTTTATAATTCTTGCCTATGCCTTGATACTCATGCTGTGGAATAATAGTTTTGCCACATTTTGCATCACATCGTCTTCAAGTCTATAGCTAACAAATGAACTATATGCAAATAAATTATATTTATGTGAGACAATAAATATAATAAGATAGCATCACTGGTGTGCATAAAGAATATAAACATTTCTGATGTACACAAAAAATATAAAATGAAGAGATGAAACTCATTTTATCAGTGAAACAAACAGTAACCTACAATTTCTAGTTTTAGATAGCAAGAAGCCAATTTCTATGATGACAAATACATATCCATCTTTTGGAAATGATTTGTTTATATCTTTTATTAAGATGAATCTTTAAATATTATTATTATTGGTTCAAAACTTCAAAAGATCTTCATAAAAAACTATAAATATTTAACTGAAAATATAATAAACAATGAAATAAAAATAAAAATAAATCATCAATGTTTTATTTAATTAAATAAAGTTTATTTTTCAAAGTTGTATAAATAAAGAGATAAAAACCATTATTGCTATAGATAGAGCAAATTATTGATTTATACAAATGAAGTATTTCTTATTATTTTTATTGTACTAATATTAATTATGTATATTATTAATTATAGTTAATATTTAAATACACGTATATTGTCTATATGGAACTCAATGCATTTAGAAGAGATTTGAACTCAGACTTTGAAAATGTTGGGATTTACAATTCTAGGAATCATTACAATTGTCAATGTAATTATTTTGCTTAAAGATAATATTAAGTAGAAATGTGAAATTATCATATCTTTAGAAATATATACTGTACTAATATTTTAATTAAACAGATACATATATGCATTAGGGATATTAAAAAATAAACTCTTCCAGTCAACCACCAAAAGAAAAAAAAATCTTCATAAAGACAAATTTGTTTTAAGGTTAAAGTATTATTTTCATTGATAAAGCAATTTTTTTAAATATGAGACATGTAGGCAAATATTTATCGATAATTTATATGTACATTTAGCTATAGTTGAGATTAATCACACAGCATAATAAAAATTAGCATTTAATAATTAAAGCTCACAGTAATAAATATAAATATTTATATGTGTGTGTAGGAATAAAATACCTTAGAGCCTTATATATATATATATAGAAATGAAGAAATTTATTTGATTATTTTAAAAAAAGTAAATCACATGTACACATGTAGTGACCCTAAACTCAGAATTAAAAAAAAATCAAGAGATTATTTAAAACTATAAATGCATACTTATAAATGACCTGTGCACTGGAAATAGTCAACATAACACCTAGTAGGGCATACGTAGTCAAGTTTATCAAAAAATATTTCTTTATAATAATTTGTTCTGGATCTACAAAAAGAAAGAAGATAGCCCATTGATACATCGGCATAAAATAATTAAATGTTAGAAAAATAAGCAACTGTCAATACTGCCTCTAGACAGTTCTTCAATCTCAATGTATATAATATAGTAACATCAGTTTTTTTTTAAATGTTTAAAAGAATGGTATTCTGAAGTTAAGGGACTTTCATTGGATCTTAATAAGGCGGTCATAAATAAACCCCAAAAGAGATTTTTCAGTCATACTTATGTTATTTAAAACCAGGCAGAATGTCCACATAACAGCAGATATGTCTTAAGTGCTAGTGAATACATGTTAAATGTTATCTATAAAAAATAATGTGATAACAGGTGACATAAGAAATAAACCTCTTCTTGAAATTGAACATATACTTATTAAAGCAGCATTAAAATAAAAATTTAGCTTGTGTAATGAGAAAATCTCCATTTTAAATCTCAACAATGAATGATAGTCATAATTATTATTAGTTTTAATCAAATCTGAAATACAAAAATTTTACCCACATTTTACTTTTCAGCATCATAAGACCATTTAGATGTCTTTCAACTCATTATATGAAATTTATAGCATGTAAAAAATAATTATTCCTGAAATTAAAGCAACCTACACATGCATAGCATAATAGATTTACAGCAATGCAATAAAGTGTCTATTATAGTAAATTCTTAGTGATAGTTTACTTCTTTAAATTAAAATATAATTAACATCTTGTAAATATGTTTTTTAATTAATGTTTTATTTGTCATTAACACCATGATTTGTGATATAATTTGAATAAATATTAAAAATTAATTAAACATTTGTAATATTTAAGTGCTTATGTTTTGCTGACTAATTTGTTTAGGGCATTATTAAAAATTATATATATATATATTGTAACGGTATATAAATATGTCGTTACATTAATTTAAAATAAAATCTTAAAGTTCGCAAATAAAAATAAATGTATTAAAAATAAAATCTATTAAAAAACTAAAAGCTAAAATGTTTGTTAAACAGATTCAAAACTTTAACAATATTTTTTTTATAAATAAAAAAAGTATTTGAACATATTTTTTTATAAAAAAATACAAGATTTAAATATAAAAATATTTTAATAAAGAAATAACATAAGTAAAAATAAAAACAGGTATTAATTAATTCCTGTAATCTGTAAATGGAAATGATTGTTTATTAATTGAAAAGCAAGCTAGCCTTGGGGCTCTTGTGTAATTAAAAAGTCAGATGAAAATTAGATAAGAGAATAAAGAGAAATTAGCTTGACCAATGGAAGCACCAAGCCTCAGCCCAGACCCAAATGAAAAGGATGGATTAGTGATGTTTTGTTGGTTGAATCTGTGTGGATACTGTAAAAAGAGAAATACAGTTTTCCTGACAGTTTCCAGCTTGATTTGGTGAGACGAACAACAAGATGCACTTGTCGTTCTCTCTCACTTATTTTAAAAATGAAAAGACTGTGATACCAGAATGGAACTAGCTAATGCTACCTCCAGAACATCAGAGCAGTCTTCCAATGGAGATGTCATGGGAATTAAAAACAGGAACCTGGACTCTTCTACCGTGAGCTATGAACTTTACAATTTAAAAAAATAATTAAGAACTTTCGTTCAAACTTTTAAGATTCAGCTAACCTAAATTTAAAAAAAAACAACTCTACTCTGATTTTCAAATTGACAATTAATATTTAAATTATATATATCTGACTTATGTTTTAAATTAATTATAAATGTTTAAGTTTTACATATTTGCTTCCTAAAAGAAAAAAATCATTTCCATTTTATTAATTTTATTTGTATTAATATTTATTGTTTAAATTTTAAATGATGAAATTTAAGTTGGGTATGGATGTCGCATGGATTCGTTAGCGGTTAATTATGTTATGGTTTTCATATTCCATTAAAATATATAGGTCATCGATGTCACTGCGGCATCTTATGATGAATGCTATTGGGTTTTTTTGTATTCCCTCTGCAACTGACATTATCGATGACTTTGTATTTTGATGAGTTATGCTTATTTTGGAATGTTTTTAACTGTGGAATCTATGCAACCGATCTATACTCAACATTATAAAACAAATTTTATAAAATTTATCTGTGCGAACGTATCTAAATGTTAAATTTAAGTCGGGTGTGAATGGCTATATAGATTTGTAAAATTATATTAATTAATTAGGGGAGGGTAATCTTGGGTTATTTGTTTCGTAGTTAAATTAGGTCAATGGATTGAACATATTGGTGTAATTAGTAGATGTAATATGAGATTTACTATGGGCAGAATCGCTGTATATGCCACACACTTCCGTTTTGCCTATGGATGGGATCGTAAGCTGGCAAAAAGGGCCGCTATCCCTTCCTATGGAGTTTTCTTTTTTATTGTTCTTCTTGCCCGACAGATGTCACATTCCTGTTTGGGCAAGAAACAATTTCTTCTCTTAACCCTGCTGTTCAGAGGTACATTCCTGACAGTATGATTTTGTGTTGCCATATTCGTGTTACATTGAATGCATCAATATGACAGATGGATTAACGCCGGTTTGACTGTGAACTTTTGGCCTAAGGTTAAATCAGGGATAGAATATTTTCTTTTCAAATACAATCTATGTAGTCTGTTCATACTCAACACACTAAATTAAAAATTAATATTAAAATCTCAATAATAAATGTTGTTCCTCAAAATTTAAAATGATTTTATATGTGCGTAAATAAATATTTTTATGTGTTAATTTCTGGCAGTGGATTTTATTTTTTTATATTTAAGATATAAAGTTATATATTATTATCTCTGCTACTCCCTGAGCTAGTGACATTGGGCTAATGATCTAAATATTTAAATAAAGTGGAATCTTAACAGCGCGTATCTGCCTACTTTATAAATTTTTCTAGGCTCAAATGCCTAGATGGCACCCTTGTAGTGCAGATTGCGGTTAGATTTGATCTCCACTTTCTTTTGGATCGTTATAACTATGGGGCCCATTATAACGATCCAAAAGAAAGAGGAGATAGAATCTAACCACAATCTGCACTACAAGGTGCCAGCTAGACATTTGAGCCTAGAAAAATTTATAAATTAGGCAGATACGCACTGTTAAGATTCCACTTTATTTAAATATTTAGATCATTAGCCCAACATCACTAGCTCAGAGAGTAGCAGAGATAATAATATATAACTTTATATCTTAAATATAAAAAAATAAAAGCCACTGCCAGAAATTAACACATAAAAATATTTATTTATGCACATATAAAATCATTTTAAATTTTGAGGAACAACATTTATTATTGAGATTTTAATATTAATTTTTAATTTAGTGTGTCGAGTATGAACAGACTACATAGATTGTATTTGAAAAGAAAATATTCTATCCCTGATTTAACCTTAGGCCAAAAGTTCGCAGTCAAACCGGCGTTAATCCATCTGACATATTGATGTATTCAATGTAACATGAATACAGCAACACAAAATCATACTGTCAGGAATGTACCTCTGAACAGCAGGGTTAAGAGAAGAAATTGTTTCTTGCCCAAAACAGGAGTGTGACATCTGTCGGGCAAGAAGAACAATAAAAAGAAAACTCCATAAAGGGGGATAGCGGCCCTTTTTGTTGGCTTATGATCCCATCCATAGGCAAAACGGAAGTGTGTAGCATATACAGCGATTATGCCTGTAGCAAATCTCGTATTACATCTACTAATTACACCAATATGTCCAATCCATTGACCTAATTTAACTACGAAACAAATAACCCAAGATTACCCTCCCCTAATTAATTAATATAATTTTACAAATCTATATAGCCATTCACGCCCGACTTAAATTTAACATTTAGATACGTTCGCACAGATGAATTTTATAAAATTTGTTTTATAATGTTGAGTATAGATCAGCTGCATCATTCCAAAATAAACATAACCGATCAAAATACAAAGTCATCGATAACGTCAGTTGCAGAGGGAATACAAGAAAATCCAATAGCATTCATCATAAGATGCCGCAGTGACATCAATGACCTATATATTCTAATCGAATACGAAAACCACAACATAATTAACCACTAACAAATCCATGCAACATCCATACCCAACTTAAATTTCATCATTAAAATTTAAACAATAAATATTAATACAAATAAAATTAATAAAATGGAAATGATTTTTTTCTTTTAGCAAGCAAATATGTAAAACTTAAACATTTATAATTAATTTGAAACATAAGTCAGATATATATAATTTAAATATTAATTGTCATTTGAAAATCAGATAAGAGTTTTTTTTTAAAAAAATTTAGGTTAGCTGAATCTTAAAAGTTTGAACGAAAGTTCTTATTTATTTTTTTAAATTGTAAAGTTCATAGATCATGGTAGAAGAATCCAGGTTCCTGTTTTTAATTCCCATGACATCTCCATTGGAAGACAGATCTGATGTTCTGGAGGTAGCATTATCTGGTTTCATTTTGGTATCACAGTCTTTTCATTTTTAAAATAAGTGAGAGAGAACGACAAGTGCGTCTTGTTGTTTGTCTCACCAAATCAAGCTGGAAACTGTCAGGAAAACTGTATTTCTCTTTTTATAGTATCCACACGGATTCAACCAACAAACCATCATTAATCCATCCTTTTCATTTGGGACCAGGCTGAGGCTTGGTTCTTCCATTGGTCAAGCTAATTTCTCTTTATTCTCTTATCTAATTTTCATCTGACTTTTTAATTACACAAGAGCCCCAAGGCTAGCTTGCTTTTCAATTAATAAACAATCATTTCCATTTACAGATTACAGGAATTAATTAATACCTGTTTTTATTTTTACTTACGTTATTTCTTTATTAAAATATTTTTATATTTAAATCTTGTATTTTTTTATAAAAAAATACGTTAAAATATTTTTTTTTATTTATAAAAAAAATTGTTAAAGTTTTGCATCTGTGCGAATATATATACATTTAACAAACATTTTAGCTTTTAGTTTTTTAATAGATTTTATTTTTAATACATTTATTTTTATTTGCGAACTTTAAGATTTTATTTTAAATTAATGTAACAGCATATTTATATAATGTTACAATATATTAAGAAGAGAATAAGTGAGATAGTAACAGAAGTATATGGAAATGTGAAGAAGAAACACATTTTAAATTTGATTTATTGTTGAGTTTACTTATTAAAATTTTGTTGTGCAATAGAAAATATGGATAGATAAATAGCTAGATGAGATAATTATGGAGATGAATGTGAAGTGATAGGGTAGGTTGTATTTGATTTAACCTATTTAGTCTTCATACTTGGATACAGTTATTAATAGTTTAATGACATGAATAGGATTAAAATCTCCCCTAACCTTTCTTAATCAGGTTTAATAGTTATTTCGTACATTAAATTGTTAATACACATACAGATATACTTTTAGTATCATTGAATCAACACATCATGAGTCACTGTGAAGACTAGATAATATGATTCTTATTGTTAGTTTATTTGCAAATGAATAAACTAATTGTAAATATCTTATTAGTTGTTTAGTTTTTTCTTTTTCATTTGTATTCTAATCCCTCCATTTCTTTCACATCATATGATCTTTTATCATCACACCCTATATAGACATCATATTAGATATAATTCTTATAAATTTCTTTTCATAATAGCATGATTATAATAAATTTATAAAAATTACATTATTGGGATGAAAAGAAAAGTAACATTTAGAATTAGATGTAGAAGAGTAATCTACTTCTTTTCATTATCAGCATTTTTTTTACAACCATTATTAATATTATTACAAGATTTAGATAGCAAATAAACATAAATGGACTATTCACAAACATGCAACAATCATCAAGGTGAGTTTTCTACTATGGATTTTAAGATTAATAATTATCATAGTCTTTCTTCTCATTTTTCTGTTAATTCTTAATTAAAATATCAGTTAAACTTTCTTGAAATAAGGATAAATGTGTGTGTCAATGATGCTTTTATAGATATTTTCAATCATGAGAGACAAAACTAAATTAGGTACTTTATCCTAAAGAGGTTACAAAATGGCAAGACAAAAGAGTGTTGGTGGTTTAAGCAGAGTATCATGAGAATTTCCCTAATAATTGACCCAGATTTCCATTCATTATTGATTTTTTACAACTTCTGCCCACTTTTAAATAAAGGAATTTCATGAATTGAAAAAACTGTCCAATATCAAATGAGTCAACAATTGACTTTCTAAAGTTAAACAAAAAAGAAAGAGACATTTGCTTTAAGAAATGAACTTTACTATAAATATACAAATATTGAAAAAACAAGTGAATTGGGATTTATTATAAATAAAAAATGGAAGAACAATATTGTGGATATTGATGATATATCAGATAAAGTAGTAAGATTTGGCATTGAAATTAATGGAAGATACCAAATAGAACTTAATGAGTTCTTATTGTGATGAAGAAGTCAATGATTTTTATATGGATATTCAAATTACTCTTGACCAAACCAAACAACATTTTAAATTGTCATGAGAAATTGCCAAATGTGTGAAAGATGAATATCCTGTGAGTAAATTTGGCTTTGGTAAAATGAGGTAGAACAAAGATTTGTAGAGTTTACAAAAAAAAAACAACAACAATATATTACAACACAAGTTGCAATACAGTTTATGTTGAAAAATATCATGCTAATCTCTTTACAAAAATTATTCAGCACAAATATCAATTCAATCAAGCTAAAACTAATACAGATATTAAATCTATTTTCCTTGAACATGAGTCTAAACATAGTCACAGATTTGAGCCCACATCCACCAGTAGTGTTTGCTCCAAAAAAATGATGTTAAATCAATGTTAAAGAGGCCTGGAATATCACAACAATGTACATGCAATCAATAAAAAAGAATCCTGGATCCTCCTATTAAAAATGTGGCTCCTTTAAATAATTTCATTTACATTTTATAATCAAATTGTATATGAATGACCACTTTTAGTGATTCCTCTATAAAGCTCGCATTGCTCTTGGATAATTATAGCTATGAATACAACTACTAGCTAGTCAAAAGCATGCTCAGCATTCTATGTTGCTGTATTTAACATTTTTATTTTAAATCATTAAACAAGCTTTTCTTAGTATGTATAGTGTATGTATTATTTATATTGAATTCAATTTGTTCTTTATATGTGAAAACACCCAAATGAAGGTACAATAGAAATGAATTATATTTTATCTAATAGAAAATATATATTTGAAGATTATAATGTTCTTAAAAGATTCATCGAAGAATTTATCATCAATTAGTGAGATATGTAAAACTAGCAAGATAAAAACTTTTAAAAAGGACGGTTCATATTTATAATCTTTAGAAACACTCTCATGAATTTAAATTAGAACTTGCAAATTGTTAAAAACTGCAAGAAAAATAGTTGGTAAAAAAAAGGGAACAATTTATGCATGAACAAAAGAAAGAATATGAAAATTTTTATAACTGATCTATTAAGAAAAAAAGAATTTTGTAAAAAATACAAAATTAATTAAATAATGAGAATAAAATATAATTGTGAATTGCCAATGAAAGTTATAGAAAAGAGTAAAAGATTAAAAAATTTAAAACCATCTTGCTATTAAAAGAAAAGTTATTTCATAAATTAAAAAAAAAAAAACATAAAACGTATTACTAAAAAAGAGACGACATCATTAAATGTGTCAAAGGATTCTGCAAAGATTTATATAGAAATAAAAAACAAGAAAATAAAGTGACTCCTACAATTTTACTTCTGAATTGTCAAGTATTTTAATGAAAGGATGAAATAGGTAATTATGTAAAAAGGAAAATCACCAGGAAGTGAAAAATTATGTTTCAGAAAAAACAAGTGAAGAAATAGTTGTTACTGAAGTTATTTGCCAAATATTTGAAGTATAAAAAGTTAATAAGTGATTGGAAAAAGGCAATAGTAATATTGGTATTAAAGAAAAGTGATAAAGAGAACATTAGAAATTACAAACCTATCAGTATTTTATTATTTATATACAAAATCTGTGCCAGGATAATTACAACTTATGTACAATAAACTTTAGATTTTAATGAACAAAAAGAACAAAGCTGATTTTAAAAGTACTTTCAGCATAGCAGATCACATTCAAATATTGTCAGAAGTTATAGAAAAAATTGATGAATATGAATTACTATTATATTTTGGATATGAAGACTATTAAAAAGCTTTTGATTCTACAAACATTTTTATGGGGACTAACAGATTGGGTTATTAATATATAAATGTGAAATATTGTTGTATTCTAAATAATATTTGTCAAAATAAAGCATCAATGATTAGATTATTTTGATGATTTTAAAAAACTTAACATTGAAAACAATGTATGACAGGGTATTACCACAGCTCCAGAACTTTTAACCTTAATTTCACAAAAAGTGTTTTGTAGAATATGGGGAGTTAAAAGAATAAAAGTAAATGAACAATATTTAAGTCATTTCAGTTTTTTAGTAATATGACTGTCTTAGTAAATAATTCTACAGAAGTTATCCGATAAAAGTAAAAGATATGACTAAAGTTAAATGTTAAAAAAACTAAAATAATGTTTAATGAATTGATAATCATGAATTAAAAAAAGTTAACCATTATGATTATCTTGATTTGTTTAGTAAAGCATATGGAAACATAATAGATAACATTAATTATAAAATGAAACATGGATGAGGTTCTTTTTATAAAACAACCTAATATTAAAAGGAAATTTGAATATGCATTAGAAAAGAAAGATCATAAATAGATATGTTTTACTAGCTATTATTTATGGAACTAAAATAAACTTAATGATGCACTTATACTCTCATAAAAATAGTTTTTTAAAATATAAATTTAGGTCTAAAATACACCTTTCTAAATGCAGTAAATAATAAGATATTTTCAGAAATATTTAAATATTTTCTTCACAATTCAGCAAAGCATCATTTTGATATTTTAATACATTCTAATACTTTAATATCAAAAATTTAAATAAAGAAAATATGAATACCTTTCTTTAAATTATCTACTTATGCAATACATATTTAAAATATAATTTCGTGGGTTTTCTCTATTTAAATATGTTTCTTTTTTTAACCAAATTTTAAAATAAACTATTAATAAATTATATTCCTTGATATTTTGTATTTCCCTTTATTTTCATATTTTACATTCATCATAGCATTCAAATCACTTTTCATTATTCTCGATTTCATTTCAATTCAAATATGCATTTATTTTGAGTTAAATGATCCCTAATAATTGTAGGATTATTAATCATTCCTCTCCTATCTTTTATATTATGCCAAGCATCAAATATTTCATTATCATTTGCAATAGAAATTTTATATGTCTCATCTTTCCTTCACATAAACTATCAACTGCTAACAGTTTAGCCATTACTTTACCATCTTATAAAAACCATCCTCTACAATGTGATTCTTGTAATTATAGATAGTGATTATAGTGTAGGTATGGAATAATAAAAATAATAACTGAAATGGTTAAGAAAATATCATCATGGCTACAGTGCAAAATTAATAGTAGGTTCATATTTATCAGGCACCTAAAATTCATATCATGGCTTTATTCTAGCTCTTATTGACTATAAGAGAATGCAACTGCTCATGGGAAATAATATACATCCCTTTGTTACCTGTATATTTAACAAATTCAAAGTATGATGATACAGCTCACACCTAACAGATTTTCAATATATCCTTAAACACCTAGGATTTTATATAACAATTACTCTCCTGACACCATCCTATATCTTCTACACTGAATAATACTATTAATATAAAATATACAAATTTCATTCTAAAATAAGTTTCAAACATTATTAAAAGACAACAGAGATCTAAATTCATGTCAAGATGGTTTTAAAAGTTTTCAAGCACCAAACGATCTTGATCAAACATACATTGATTTTATACATTTCTTTATTCTTTGTTATGTTATATAATTTAGAAATTAGTATTGCTGTATTTCTCTGTATTACCTTAACAGATAACATATATAAGGATAATACTTTAATAACTCAATACTGTTATAAAATGTATGCATATTTAAGCATTTATAATAAACAAATGTTTGTTTTAAAATATCCTTAGATACTTCAAAACTTTTACTTACATTCTTTTTTTATAAAACACATATGATGATAATTATATCAACCATTCATCCAACTGTTCATTATAATTCAAACATTATGCTAATTATAAGATGAAGTATTAATTTTAAAATATATCATTTAAAAAAAATATCAAGCAAATGTAATATAAATAATAAACAAAATTACTTATAATCTTAACAAGTTGTTGAAATTAAGTAACAGGATCTGCTTCTTTGATCATACATTCAACAAAATTATCATTACTAATTAATTGGTCAGAAAACTAATTTCTGAAACCCATTTTATTTAACATAATAATAATAATATAAAAACTAATCTATTTTAAGATTAAAATTTTAAAAATACATTATAATAACAGGTTAGTTTTTAATAAATCAATAATGTTCTAAATACTAACATTAGACTAAAAAAATAATGGGGAAATTTTAAAGTTACATAAAGTTTTCTCTTCTACTTGTAAGTTAAATGCTTGTCAGAAATCCTTCATTGCCTAGTCATGGACAGAAAGTTCTAAAGCAAATCATACTTTTTCCTCAGCACCATTTAATTAAATATATAAATGACAAAATAAATTCAATAAAATCTAAGAAAAATATTAAACATCCTAAAAAAATAAATATTTATACCAGTCTTTTCCTGAGCATCAATTCAGTCATGCAATATCTCCATAAAGTAAAAATTCAAGAATCCATTTATGTGAAAATATTTCTTATGTATGTTTTTCTTAATTCCAGCTGTTGTATATAGTGTATATATTGTGATAAATATAACACATGTAATATTTGAATTTTCATTAGTAAAAACATTAGTAAACATATATAATATAAAATTATTCATTTAGTATATCTTACAGCAGACACATATTTTAGAAACTAAAGGTAAATATTTCTTTCTTTAAAATATTTAGGACTTTTATTCTTAAAACATATATATTTCAACTAGATATTTTCCAGGTAAAATGACAGCAATACCATCAAAGACATTAATTAACTGCAATAATATCAATCTTTTAAACAGATGTATTATGGCCCATTTATTCCAGATAAAATCATTTCAAAGCATATAGTTTATTTATTGATTTTTACTGATAGTCAATCCTTTAAAAATACACAAAACATTCAACAGTCATTTTTTCTGATTTTTCTTCAAAATACATAATTCTCAAAAATGTGAAATCCATTTAAATTAAATTTTAAAATAAATTAAATGCAAAATGTGACCTTATCATTCATATAGCAAACAGTCACTCAAGCTCATCATAAATAAAAAAAAATTAATCTAGTTTTGTAACTTAAATGCAGAGTATTAACTCTTCTCTTCCTTTTCTCAAACTTAATATTATGATAATGATTTTTTTATAAAATATTCATTCCTACTTTATTGATTTAAGCTTTCTTGACAAATTAGTCTCAGTTCTTAAAGTTAAATGTTCATTCATCTAAGCATGTTATTTATTAAAAATTTTAATTCCTTACATAAATGTTTGGTCTTGTTGTAGAATATTCTTCAGCATTTAGTGTACATTATCCCAATATTCTAATGTCTATTACCATGTTCCATAAAAATATAGTAGTTGTAAATTAAGTTTCAAGGAGAATCTTCTGACAGGGAACTTTTGCTTTTTTATTCATTCATAATAATAATTAAGTTATAAAAATTATGCTTTTCAAACACTTTTAAAACAAAATAACAATAATTAAAAAAATTACTACTGTCACAATAAAAAATATTGATTATAAATTTCAAGCTACTGTTACTTTTATTGTTACTTGTACTGTCTGTGTTACTCTGTCTAGACTGGATTAAATCTTTGTTTTTATACTAGTCTAATCTAGTAATTTCATTGGTTAATTCTGCTTATAAAAACCTGTTAATTTGCATAATTAAATCAATTTAATTTTTTAAAATTAAGCTTTAAAATTATGAGTCATAATTTATTAAATATTATCAGATTTATTCAATATTTTAAATATTAAATATTTTTATCTAAATATTAAATATCTTCATAAAACATTTTCAATATTTTAATGATCCTAATATATTAATTTTCAAAACAAAATATTCCATTTAAACAAAATAATAATAATTACTTTTAAATCATTATCTTTATCTCTAATTTTGCTACATTTTATTATGTATCAAATTTTGTTAACAAGTTAGAAATCAAAGTTTTCTTTTCATAACTCTCATTAAGCTCACACAAACACTTTAGATGAAGTGATACTTTCAAAACATTCTAGACTAATATTAAACTAACTATCATTTAAATAATATTTTGAACAAAAATAATTACTTTAAACATATTATATAAAATTTTACAGCTATAATTAAACTATTATATTATCATAGCATCTTTTGAATTTAATAAATAAAATTAATACTATCTTTTAAACAATATATATTATTTTAACTTATATTAAAATGACTAAACTATTTAAACATCTTTATAGGCTACTATTTATTGAGTTGAAACTCCTACTACCTATGACATCATTATTGCATATCTAAAAAAATCACCTAAATTTACAATTTTAAAAAAAAATAGCTACATTTTAAACTTTATCATATCTATCTGTACCAACAATAAGGGTACACTATATATATATATATATATATATATATATATATATATATATATTAATTCTAATATTCTCACAGATAAATGTTAAATTAATTGTATTATTCCTTTCCAGAAGCTTCCATATAATAAAAATATAATGGCTAAATAGCTGACATTTCAGTACAATAACAAGAAATTTCCCCAGAGTTCCAGGAAGTAATATGAGGAATTTATATATATTATAATTTATTCACAAACAATTAAGTCTAAATATATTACCATAATTCACAAGCCAGATTTCTAAAGAATCATCTTAATAAACTTGTAAATAGTGCCCAACTTTCTTATATCAATTTTAATTCATTGAATAGATAAAAGTGGCCATTTTTATCTGATCCCCAGGTTCATAAATGGGAAATAAATTAAGCATTCATTTTTTAAAAAATGAACTTTTATATTAATAGCATTTTTTTGTAATTGTTAATCAAACTAGCTTTAGTTTAAAAAAAAACAAATCAAATAAAATAATAATAATTTTAACAATTAATTAAATAAATTACTACTATTAAATTTGTAATGATGAAAATATATAAACTCATTTGCAGTCCAATTAAATGCAAATATCTTGCTATAACTCACAAGACAAATTCTTAAAGATTTATTTTGGTTTTTAAAGATTCAAAACAATGACTATGAGAAAGTGAGAATTGATTATAAGTCTGTTAAGATTATTTGTTAGGAATATGACTTGCAAGTTATAGTAAGGTATTTGGACTTTGATATATATATTCTCAACATTACAAATTTAATAGAGGTGTTTTGCTTATTTTATTAGAATTTTATTTGGCTTGCTATTTGAAATTGTAAGATGACTTGATTAATAATTACAAAAATCACTATTAACACCAAAGTTTCAGAATTTCAAAGCATTAAAGCATAGTTCATTTATCATTTAAGAATCTGGGAGTCAGACAAAAATTGCCTTTTTTAAAAAATCTGAACAATGAATTGACATTAATTTGAAAAAGTAGGCATTGTTTACAAGCATGTAACCTAATTACTTAGGAATCCGATTTGAGAATTACAGTAACTATTTAGACATAGTTGATCCATAATGAAGAAGTTCATATATTTTCAATGTTACATATTTAATAACCATAATTATTTACAGACTTCTTAAAATTCTTAGAATATTATAACTTACAAATAGTATGCCAAAAGACTGAATTCACTGAATTTAACTACTAAGTATAAATGATTATTACATATAATTATAAAACACACAGATATAAATAATTTATTCACGATATGTAAAAATATGCATAAATATAAATAACAAAATTAGTTAATTAAACTACACCCAAGCATATAAATGAATAAATAGTTAGTTACCTATATTAGAATTACATAAGTGTTTAGATTGAC
>JAQFVV010007203.1:0-97500 GCA_028023455.1 Epiperipatus broadwayi | reverse complement strand
CTCAGCTTTATAAATGATTAGTAATAATTATTAAGAAGAATAGTGTTATAGTTTTGAGTGCAAAAAGTTTAGCATCTTTAGATTAAATTGTAACAATTTGATATTATTAATAAATACCAAAAAAGAATAATGAAAATATGTAATAAATTACACTCTGGGCCAATTGAAGAGTGCAATTTCATCATGAAATGTATTTTTAGGTTTGTTTATTTTTTTCAAATTTTTTATATACACCTGGGTCTCATTTTATGTGGTAGATAGGTTCTGCAGAAAAACCTGTATTAAAAAAAATGCACAAAAATAGACTTAACTTACCTTGAAAAATGGGGGATAGGTTTTGTAATTTTCAGAAATCACATAAAAGCAAAGCAACAAGGAAAAATTACTTTAAAATTCACATTAAAAAAATAAGGAAATAAAGTATGACTAGTAAAAAATTTCAAATATTTGAAAAAAATTAATACAAGACAAACTTTTTTACTTTTTTCATTAACTACAGTATTTAATTTTACATTTTTCATACATATTTTAATCATTATTGCTATTTGACAATACATGTTCATTTGCAAACTGGTAAGAAATCAGATTCATCACAAGAGGCAGTACAACTAGCAAACACTTTCAGTCTTGTGCTGTGTTAATGGTTTTCTGTTAACAATGTAATTGATGATTAAACTTTGAGTTGATGATTTTACTAATTGTTTATGAAGCTCATGATATCCAGATATATAACTATTTAGCTCTCATTGGAATTTAAGAGGGTGTTCTTTGCAAGAAACTCAGATTTCAGCATTTTCTGACACTTTTCTTTGTCTCACACATCAATGTAAAATCTATGATTAACTGATTTTTACTTAGCAGAAAATTTGTCTTTTTTTGTTAACCACTGAAATAAATTTTAAATGTTCACATTTTGTTTTTATATTAAAAAAATGAGATCACAATCAAAACAAAAAGATTATACATTATCATTAGAAAGATTATTTTCAGTTTACAAAATCAATAAAATCTTCATTATTTATTTTAAAAATCTAAAGAATATTTATTTCTGTTATATCTAACAAAATATGTTTTAAAAGTTTAAAATTTTTGAATATTTTTTGCAATATTTTTATATATAAATATAAATCTATTATTATTATTTACTCATTAGTATAAGTAGGTTATTTACATAGAAGCTAAGATTCTATATAAATGATGAGCTAAGATTCTAAATACAGCTTCAGGCCATATTCACATTAGCTGCTAATATAACAATATATTTTTGAAAAAAAAAATTTCAATTCAAAATAAGTTATTAATAATTTAAATTTCTTGATATCTAATAAATATAGTGAAATATGAACTTCTTTATCATATAAAAAAATCCACATAAAGAGATATTAAGAAAAAACATGAATCACATAACTTCAAAATCGCATTAACCGAAATGTATGTGATTAAAATATGTGTGATCAAATGAAAAGTTATAAATATCATTATATATACATACATTTACATTTAAATATACACACACATATATTTATTATATAAAAATTAAGTTGTAAGAATTAGAAGGCTCAGTCCTTATTCTCAGTTATCAAAAAGAAAAAAAAATATGAAAGAAAATAATATGTTCATAAAATATTTCGAGATCTTTTATTAAGTCATTTTATTATTACAATTATCATTTTTATTGACACTTTTAAAGTTAATCTTTTATCTATGATTAGTGAGAAGACAATAGTAACAAAAAAAAATCAAAACAAAATGTTTGAATTATACTAAAATATGCTATAAATAGTATTAATAACAAGAGTGATTAGAGATACATATGTGTATGGTTTGTAACTTACATTTAATTTTTTTTATATATAATGATTTTAAAATATTTATGTTAAAAACAAGTATATGATTGTTTTATTAACATCAACAATACAGCGTGAACATGAATTTAGTAGACAACAAAAAAAAATTGAAGAATATTTGACTTATAAAAAAATTGATATATATATATATAGAGAGAGAGAGAGAGAGAACAACATTATTGCTCTATCTGGTGCATTAAAGGAGAATTTAACAAAAACTTCAGTCTTATTAAATTTACTTTTACCAACAGAAAGGAAAATCTGTATTTATGTTTGTTATAGCTACCAAGATGCACTAGAAGTTAAACTGCCTACTAAGGTTTTTCCATTCTCCTGTCTGTTCTCTTCCATCTCACACTGATGGAATATCATTGATAAAACAGACATAGCTGAAGAAAAAATAATTGTATTAAACAAACTTATCCCCAATCTGGAGAAAAAGATGAACGTTTTTTGAGCTTGAGACGCATTTTTCAAAAAATGAATAATTTGTGATAAGTCTTCTAATTCATCTCATCATTCAGTAAAAGCAACATTTAAAATTAATGGAAACGGTTCTAAACTCAAGCATCCTACAACTAGAGATTTCATTAGCCTTTTTAGAAAACAATCATCCAAATATCAAATAAAAAAAAAACTTTTAAGATAATTATCTTTGCTCTGAATAAACAAACAAAAAACACTTATTAGACATTGATTGATGTAAATGGGTTTAACTAAAGTGCAAACACATTTATCATTTTTTGTTTTGCTATATATTTTCTTTCTTATACACATAGATAGACTGAATCATAATAACAGGTACCAATTATTATTATTAATTTTTTTATAATATTATATAACTTGCGATATGCACACATATATTCATATAAATAATAATAATATTTAGTGAAACCCTTTAGCATTTATATTAAAATGAAGACTTTTTTAATTATTAAATTTCTTTATTTACTATTATTAGTAATGATGTACATGGTTTCAATCACACATCAATTAAGATAATCATCAATAAATAAATATATTTTAAGAGTGAGTTTGTTAGCATGGTTATTTAAGTTTTCTATGAGAAGAACAATATACCTATACATGTATATCAAGAGAGAGAGAGAGAGAGTCAAGCGAGAGAGAGAGAGAGAGAGTCAAACTGTTATCTTTTTTAATATACTTATGGTTTAACAAAACACTGATAGATATTTTATAATTTTGAAGAGAATTTTATTTATTCATGTTTTTTAAATACTTGAATAGTAATTACTTTATTATTATGATTATAGATTATTTAAACATATAATAGATAGTCTTCATTCTAACATTAATGCAGTTGATTCAAACATCTGAATAACAAATGCTATTCAATAAGCTTTTATAAAGTCATTGAGAAACTTAAGTAAATAAATATTTAATATTATTTTGTTGTTATTTTTATTTATTGATTCCATTCTCATCTATATCACAAATAAAAGATGAATTAATTATATTATTTATTCAAAAATTGACTTTATTTGATTTTTCAAAATTTTATTTCAAAACTACACTACTTATCTAAACTTGTGGGTCATGACACAGCATTTAATTTTATTGATTTATTTACATTATCCCGAGAATAGTGAAATGCTGCTTCGATAATACTTAGGATTTAATGGACATCTATATTATCAAACATTAGAGAACTAAGATATTACAAATAAATTCTTATATCTATTTATTTCATACATATAGTTTAGGGTTCATACAATTTGCTATTATTTTTTCAATTATATATATATATATATATATATATATATATATCACCCCCCACCAATTCCCACATAACAATTCTCTCTAACAACACCAATAAAACCAATATACCCCCCACAACCACAATCACTTCCACCCTTCTTCATAACAATATTCACTATCTCTAACTATAATTAGTTAAGATAGGAATACTACTACTCTATTATGTAACGAAATACTTGATAGGTGTTTAGCCATCTGTACATAATAACAAGTTTTAACTTCATTTTTTTTATCATAAATCTTTGATTTTCAATGATATAGACAATTTACTATTGAGTGATGAGATCAGACCATATACTATCTTTTCTATTGAGTTTGAGACATTATTCTAAAAATTCACCTCAACTGAATAGAAATTTTTCATAAACCTCAGAGTTTTATTTAGATCTATTCTTTATTCCTGTCTTTCACTGACGATACAATACTTGAAATCATGATCTGAAAGTGGAATTATAGTAGAGAAGTGAATACAACTACTCTGACTTTATAAACGAAAATACGCTTGAAGGTTTTTACCATCTGTGACATAAATACTAGTTTTTAACTTTTTTGTTTATCATAATGTCTTTGAGTCTTTCTTCAATGATAGATTCAGAGGCTTCTACTATGGATGTGAACTGAGATCAGACCCATATGCTATCTGTTTCTATCTAGTTGAAGACATTACGGCAAAATCACCTTGCAACTGAATAGAATTGTTTCATAACCCAGAGTTTTATTTGATCTAGTTTTTTATTCCTGTCTTTCACTACGACATACTTGAAATCATATCTGAGGGAATTATAGTTAGGAAGAATACTAACCACTCAGTAAACAAATACTTGATAGGTTTTTGCATCTGAATAAATACAGGTAGAGTTTTTTAACTTGCATTTTTGTTTATCATATATATATATATATATATATATATATATATATAATACAATTTAATGTTAAAGTTTAAAAGATAAATATTTGAAGTAAAAAGTAATAATAATACACAGAGGTGTACTCTTTATTTTTATTGAGTTGGTTTATTTAATTATATGACATTATTACAAGAACTAGCCTATTTCCACATTATTCATAGCTACAACTTTAGTTTAAAAAATAATAAAATTTTCTTTCTTCATTATATTTATTGATCAAATTGTTTAAAAATTAATAAAATTTTCTTTCTTCATTATATTTATTGACTAAATTTGAAGTGTACTTTTATACAGTAACTGTATGAGTTTTATGACATACAAAAACATATTGTGTGAAGTTGAAAGGAAAAGTAGATGTAAAGATATTTTGTACAAATGCACTGGAATAATAACACTAAGAATTAAATAATTTTGAATTTAAAATAGATTTTTATTATGAAATAGACATTTAAAGAAAAAAAGGTATAATTTATATTTTTATTAAATTCTGAATTGAAATTAAAACAAATATGTTTTATGTTAAAATAGATCTACTGATAATTGTAGAAATCCATTATCTATTTTAGAAATATTTTTTTAAAATTAAAACTTGTGTAACATTTTAATAAAATTTGTACTATCTATTTTAAAAATCTTTTTTTAAAGTAAAATTTGTTGATGAAACATTCGATAAAATTTCAAAATTGCTTTTAAAAGGATTAAAGTAGATTAAAAAATTGATAACAATAGGAAAACATTCTTGAGTTAATGATTTTTTTCTTTCCTACTCTAGATATAAAAGGGGTTGATAAAAAGGCTAGTGGTAGTTGATTTCCAAGATTATATAAAGCTACTATGAAGATGTAATTAAAGGCAGCAGCTGTTATTAGTTCACTATGCTGGAGTTTGGATTCATCTAGAAGGATGACCCAACTTCTCTGAGTTATCCTTAGATGGCTATCCTGAAGTCTAAATGGAAATGATTGAATGACTAAATGGAGATGATGGAATGTCAACAGTTACCCAAAGTATACCTGTAACTTATCCAGAGAATCCATCAGCTTGCTGAACAATTAATATACTAATGCTGCTTTGTCTCTAGTCTATATGAAAAGAATTACAGATAAATGTACTGCATTGTATTTATATAAAGTGAAGCTAGTGAGTTATTTTAAATAATTTTTTTAGTAAAATGACATTTAAAACTATATATTTTAAAAGAAAACAAGTAAAATTTTGCTTGAATAAAATGATTGATTCATAGAGGATTGAAAATAAAAAAAATATTTTTAGATTAGAAAAAAAATAACTGCTGGAGTATTATTTTTAAAGACATTTATAATTAATTAAGAGTAATCTGTTAAAAAAACTTTAATCATTAAAGAGAATAAATGAAATTTACATACTTTCAGCATGGAATTAGTTGTGAAAAATATTATAGTTTAATAATCAAGAATGATATTATTTTAAATCATTTATTGAAAAAAAAAGAAGAAAGTTTTATAAACTGTCAAGAAATTGATATTATTTTTTTAAAAAGAAAAAAAAAAGCCTGTTATGTTCAATAACTGATTCATATTATTATTTTTTATATATTGATTCTGAAAATATATTTTTAATAATTTTATTAATTTGATAAAATATCATGGTATAAACATCAGTGGGCACATACATTTTTATGCATAAACATATATGCTAATCTATCATTAATTATGTATTATAAGAAAGAAAATGAATTTCATTTATAGGTTTATAAATTCAAATATGTTAATAAATTATTATTCTGTACATCTATGTGATGATATATATGTGTTTTATATAAATTCATTGTGGTGTATATAACATTAAAATGTGATAACTTAATGGCAATGAAAATATGTTCTTAAATTATTATACCATATATCTGTGTGTTGATATATATATATATATATATATATCATGTAAACTCTTTATGAGGTATTGTAAATACCAAGTTGATATCTTATTGTTTGGATACTAATCAAAATCAGACGGCTTAATTTATGTGTATAGTCATATTCTGCAGACCTTCATATTATTTTTTGTTGTTATTAATAAACTTATAATCAATTGTTAAAATTATTCCAGCGAACTTAATTCTAAATAGTTTATAATATTATGCATTGCATCATCTCCTGTTCAGAGTAACAGTTATAGAGCTTGTGTTCTCTGAGCTAGATTTATGCATAATGGTCTATAAGATGAAAGGGGTGTATATTAATGTTTAAGGGCATCCAATTATGATGATCATCATCCTGGATTGTTGCAAAGAGAATATTCTTTGAAGTCCATGCACTATATTTATCTTTAGTTTAGTCTCTATAAGATATTAAGTTTATAGTTGACCAGTACATCAATGGTACTAATTGGGAATAGCATTGATGATGATCAGCATATTTTAATATTCCAGCATTATTGTTTTGATTATTATATATTTTGAGGGATGAGCACTTAGTTTGTGCCTCCAAATTATGTTTAAATAATTGTCCAAGTTGGCAAAGGCTAAATAATTAACCTCATCTACAATAGACCCATTTCAAATTTAGTCACAAGATTGACTGTTGATTTATTTTGATTGTTAATTATTCTTGATGATGAATGACTTACATATATTTTAATGATGGTAAACTTATGGTTAATTATGCTTATACTTAATACAGTTATCTGCACTGATCTCTTAAAGTGATCTCTCATGCTCATTATTTTATATCATGCTTATATTTTTATATTGATTCATATTTACCATTTTTTATATTTAATATTTTAAATTTTATTTACTTGGTGATGAAGGCCATCACCCACATTCACCCCCCCCCCCACACTGTTACAATATATAACTTAATATACAAATAATTAATAAGCTACTCATTTGGAAAGCAATAAAGGTTAATGACAAAACATTTATGAAATATTGGAAGTAATCAATCTTTATTCTGAAGACAGTTGCTGACATACACACACAATTTATTAATATTACTATATTTACATCTTCTATAAAAATATGTATAGAGAATTATAGTTTTATATATATAACAATGTTCAAGAAAACAACCTCTTACAGGGCATATATTTTTGTCACTTGAATTTAGCATTATCAATTTGCTTAGAAGACCACTTATGATCATATAAAATGCAGCAACTCATTTTATATTCAAATGAACTTGAAATACTCAGTTTGATATTAAAATTTGAATATGAATTTGAATGATAATTTAAATAAAGCCTCTTTTGACAATGTGACCAATAAGGCAGAACCTTACTTGCAAATCAACATTTTAAAAAATTTATTAAATACTACATAAATATATGATCTATTAGTATTACTTTATTTACACCGTCTACAGAAATTTATAGAAACTTACTCTGATATAGAGTAATATTTGACGAAAAGTCAGCTAAGTTCTTTAAGGATATTTATTTCTGTCAGTTAAATCAGGCACCATTAGCTGGTTAGGAGGCAAGTTGAGATCACATCTATCACAGTACTTATTTTCTATTTAAATAGAGTTAGTTTGTATTGAAGGTTGAACATAAATTTTTGAAATAATTTAATGAAATCTAACTTTATATTAGCTTAATGTTAAATGACTAGGCAAGCTTATAATCCAACTCATTAATAGCTTTACCTTCAAACAAATAGTTTAAATATGTAAATATTTATTAATTAAACATCACATAACTATGTAATCTATTAACATTATTATATTTAAATTGTATATTTGAAAGATTTTTATTGTTAAATATATCATTAAATGCAAACAGTTTGATTTCTATTAGCTTCCTTCATGTTGAGCATGTGTGTAGGAATATTTAAAACTTATTGATAATAAGAAGTTTACTGAATTTACAAATACTGCTTATTAATGTATTTCTCCTTTTTTACTTCTATTTTCAAATACATGAAATAGAATATCATTTTCAGCTTTAGAGTACCAATGACCAATCCCTAAAAGCACATCTTGTTTGCAAGTTTTATAAAATAAAATAATAATAATAATAATAATAAGCTATAAAAAATACTAACCCGCACAAGCACACACACTATATATATATAGTAAGGATTAAACAGTTCAATCCATACGTTAGTTATAGTATAGTAAAAAAAAAAAAAGGGAAATGGGAGACAAAATAAAAGAGAAAAGTTAGGTAATTTTTTGAAGATGTTTTTGAAATATGATTTTTTTTAATGAACAAATGTATCATAATCATTTATGCATGCATCTATTTAAATTTGTAAATAGTTATATCATGCTGCAATTTTTTTGTTTGTTTCAATTTTCATTATTATTACTATTTATTTTATGACGCATTTATAGTTGATATTTTGTTTAAGATTGTTGAGAATGCAATATAAATATTAAAAAAAAGAGTTACATTAAATATATATTATAAACAATGTTAATAACAAAACTAGCTAAAAATATGTGTATGAATTTATTTGTAAAGAAATTGGAAAATGGATTTGTAATTTATGTTTTTATTTATTTTTTATATTCACATTTAAAAATATTTTTTTTATATTTTAAAATTATCTGTATTATTATTTTTTAAATATTTAATGTCATTAATTGGATGCTATAAAGTTCAGAAAGATGTTGAAAAGAAGTAGCATTGAATATGTGCGTAGATCTAATGCCTAACAATTAAAGTTCAACAATGCATGATTGGTGAAAGCAGATATTTCAAAAATACAATGAAAATTGCTTACATAATAGGAGAAATACAAAGAGGGGTCATGAACATTGCTATTGTTACTACTATTATTTTAGATTTACTTCTAGATAGTTTAACAAAAATTTTTGTTAAATTTGCTTATCTAAAAAAAGAAAGTTCATTTATGTTTCATATAACTATGAAGATTCATGAGAAAACTGAGCTTTCACTTCTCTTGTTGTTATCTGCTGAATTACATCAATCAGAGATCAGCAACACTAATATGCATATATGAAAGAATTGCAGTAAACAATTATCTGTTCACTTCCCTGAAGAAAAGTATCACCACCATGGCTTGAAAAGGGCATTTCCAAAACTTGTTAATAAATTCTACTGGTCCATTCAGTTTATCACTCTACAAAAGTAAATATTTCATGCCCTTGATGAAATTATTCCAGATCCATGCATTTGCAAGTAAGATTATTATTAATTGCTCATGAAATTATTATTTTTGTTGTTAATAAAAAAAAAGAGAAAAAATATAAGAAAAAGATCAAATGGTTATAATTGTCATTTAAATTAACATGTATATATCTATATTATACATATTTTTTGCTATGTATTTTTTATTCATTTCTTTAGCATTTATCCATGGAAAAACTGTAAATTGAAATATCAAGTATCAATTTTTTTAAGATTAAATCATATGATTTTCAACACACACATGTTTACTTATTATAAAACATAGATGTCTTGAATTAAATTTATAATAGAATATATCTGAATAAAGATTATTTAAGTTATTAAGTTCTTTCAGTATTAGCCACAAATGTATTTTTCAGTTGTACAATTTAAAATTTGCTTTTATAATATTTATATATTTTGAGTAAGAATAATATATGTATGTGTAATTCTAAAGACCTAAAGAGTCATTTTCCAAAGTTTATTATGAAGAGATTTCTTAGAGTTATCATAATATTAGTATTGGATCCCTGTTAAATATCACAAAGTTAAGCATTGGATATAGTGATGCTCTTGTCATATCTAAAATAACGACTTGTTACTGAATAAAAGCGACCAATCTTCAGTCATAGTTCCTACTTAGTTTTATTAAAAGGACATTGTTTAAAAGAACATATACATCTTAAAAAGCCTGTGTGATGAAATGGCTATCATTGTCACTATTTTGTTTTATGTCATTCTCACACATATTTATTGGCTTCATTTATTTTTCTCTTACAACTTATCTACACCTGTGGATCATAGCAAAATGCTGGATTTTATTAATTTATTCATTTACCTGATAATATTGAAACACTAATATGATTATTTGTTTAAGCTTTAATGAATAGTTATATTACTGAATAGAGGATTAAGATATTAAAATAAATTATTTATATTTATTTATTTTTCAAAATATAATGCAGATTCAATGAAATGTCTCCTTTGTTTTTGTATTATATTTAACAAGTGATTTTGAGCCTCATTAATATATTTCTAATAGTAATTTTGAAGTTAGATTTGTAACTTAGAAATAATAAGAATGATTTATCACTATCTTTATTATTAAAATTTTGACTTATCCAGTTTATATATATATATATATATATATATTGTAAATATCGATAAGTCTATCTATATTTTAAAAATTATCATTTGTTATATATATAAAAAAAAAACCTCTTTGAGTTGATGTTTATACATGAAGTATTATTGTTTATGGTTATTAAGTATAGTTATTGTTTGAAGTTATTATCTTATTTATATGTTGATGGTACATCGTTATGAATATTTAATTATTATAAATAAATAAAGACATATAAATTGTTGATTATAAAAAAATTATTTTATTTGCAGTGATTATTAAAAAAATGCAATATTATTATTTATGTATATTTTTAAAGCTGTCAAGTAAATTTTCAATTTAATATTTTTTATATATATATGTTTGATATTTTTTTTTTTTTTTTAATGTTAATTGTTTAAAAGAAAACATGTGTAACGAGGGTTTTCAAAACAGCATTTGCTAGCACGTGGAGCAACAACAAAAGGAAGCCATTATTATTATTAGGATGGTGATTAAAAAAACAAAAGGATAAAATTTTGTTGTACTTCGTTTCTTTGAAGTTACCATTCTTCAGAATATTGGAATAAGATAGATTTTTATGGTAAATACATAAATCATGACAGGCTAATAGAAATATATCGCAGCCAAGAGGCTGCACCATTTTCTTTCATTTATTCCAAAGCAGTTTAAAAAGAAAAAACTAAGAAAATTTCAATACATATATTTCATCGCGTCTGAAGCCGAAATTTGACATAGCTATCTGGAATCTATAATGGTCAATCTAATAATAATCTGGAGATAACTAGAATTAATATATTGGATTTAACATTTCAATTTATTTATTTATTTTTCAAGGAAAGAAATTTTAGAAGGATAAAAATATACATATATCCAAGAATTGACAATTTTCTCTAACGTGATAGTTTCCTCACCTTAACTAGAATGCATTCTAATATTAAACGGATAAAGAAATAAAACAAAGGAATAAGTTGACTTTTGAAGGAAAACTGGACATGTGAACTTTGAAAGGTAGTTAATAATTTTATATGTATAAATGATATATAAATATATTTTTGAGATTGATATTTTTGTTTACTTTTATTTTTCATTATAAAAATATAACGTTTTATAAATAGTCAATTCAAGCGTCTTGTTTTCTAACAGCAATAAACGTTTAACAGGTGTTAAAATTAACACTTAAGTAATTTAAAATCTTAAAGTATGGCTTATAAGTTTGGGTTGCATATGAGTTGTTATGTATATTTTAATAAGTAAATTTATATTCGCAAATTTTTATTATAAAAAAAAATGTTTTATTATTAATTTATTTCCATTTTTTTTTTTAACTTTATATAATGATTCTTATGCATACCAAAACAATAATTTATATGTATTTGCTGTATATAATATTTTTTTTATTATTATTTTAAATATCTGAAAAATATAAATATGGATTTGTATTTATATTGATATCTACTTGTTAAGCACAGATATGTCTTTATATATTTAATATATATACTTATTGCAAGTATATATGTATATTTATTATTTGGGTTTGTATTTAAAACATTGATATTACCTAAAATTAAACCATAATATAAAATAAAGGATGTACTATTTGTTTTATAAGTAATGCCTTTGTAATTTATTTGAAAGAGTATTAATATTTTATTCTTATTTTTCTTTTAATGCCAGAGTCATTATGAAATTAATTGAATTCACAATTTAATAGAGGATAACTTCATATTCACTTATTGTTTAGTCTTTAGGCCACTTACACATATTGTTATTCATTGATATGTTTAGATATACATAAATTTACATAATAGATGTGTATATTGGATTTAATAGAATTCCCTTTGTTTCTGATATATATTTGATTAGTTAGTCATATCAACCTTGAAAATAAATTATAATGATAGATCTCATTGCTCTGTATGATTTTAGATTTATTTCATGTATAGCTAGTTGGAAGGGCATATAAACAATTTATTTAAATATAACTGGGATAATTTTGTTTTTCTTCATTTAAATCATACAATCTATTATATTAGGCTTTCTCAACAATTGGATTCATTTAGATTATATATATTCCATTACGTTTATCATCCAATGTTTGAAACATTATTTTCTTCTCATATATTGATGTTCCATTACATTTGAGGTATAATATATTTATATGATATATTGTCCATTACATTTGGCACCACAAACTGTTGGTCCCAGTTAACTGATGATTGGTATAATGGAGTAAAAGTATATTCCATTACATTTGAACGCCACAACGTGGTCAGCATAATATGTTCGTTTAATTATTCATTACATTTGGTGTATCAAAGTTAGGGGCTTGGTTAACTAATGATTATTGTTGCAAAAGTTCATATGTTTATTTTCATTTGAGATCATATAAAGATACATTCCATTATATTTGGCTTTCCCAATGTTTGGGGCCTTCTTTCTTCAATTTAAATGGAATGCAGCAAGTACGTTCCATTACAATATATATATATATATATATCCCCCATTTTTCATATTATTTACTGTTATAATTTGGCATATAAAGTAATAAAATTCCATTTTTATTTATTTATCATACCAATTAAATGTCACCATTCATACAGTTACAATTTTAATGCTTAAACCTGTAGGGCATTATTAAGATGACTTTCTTCCATTTATGCAGTTACATTTTGCCACTCAAATTCATTGGGTGTAGCAAATCCTCTCTCATCATTCTCCACATTTCATACAGTTAAATATATACAGTTGATTGGACTGCTATTGGCTACTGTTTAAATTTTTGATGATTTTCATACCTGCTATAAAAAAAATAGTAAGAAAGAAATTTAAACACTTAGAAATTTGTATAAAAATAATTTTCTATTTCACATTGCAATCTATATGCTTGAAATTATAGATAATCAACTTATTTAGATAATTTTTTATATTAAAACAGATAAAACTCTCTATACATGTGATGTTTATAATTTTTTATAAATTTTATTATCATCAGTTTTTACCACACCTTTTATTTGCAAAAATGTATGTATATATAATGGATTCATTACATTAATTAATCAATATCTTATAGACTCTTCAAAACAATAATAAACAAAAGAAAAATAAAAACATTGAAATGTGTAAATTAATTAGAAAAATGCAAATTTTATATATATATAATTTTTGATAGACATCAATCATATTTTGTCTTGCAATAACCTCTAAATTTTGTATGACTCACACTTTCAGTAAGTTACTTGACTATATTCATTTATATTATCTAAATCAGATTAATACACTTATACAATACTTTTTTTTTTTTTTTTTAAATTTCATTTGAAATACCTACATTGCATAAAGTTAGTGATCATAGAAATTATGTTAAATGTAAACTAAAAAAAAATATGATTTTTTTCCTAAACTCATTCACTAATAAAACTAAAGCCTTCATACAAGAATAGTAAGGTGGTCATTTATGACTTCCACTTTTGTGATTAGATGTAATATTAGTTTGTCAGTTTTACATTTATTTGATGTCAGAATCTAAAACAAAATATAAATTCATTCATTGGTGTAAAAAAAATCTGAAAATGTCAATATTGTACAAAGAACCTAATAAAAATGAGATGATAATGCCATTTATTAGTATTTTCTCTATTTTTAGACCCTAAGAATGTTTGCCAATGTTTTTGCAATCAATCTCTTTTTGTTTGTCATTGTGAAAAAAAAAGAATATTTTTCATAGTTTATTTATATATTTATGATTATTTTTACAAAATATTTGTAAATATTTATTTTAAAACAAAAACATTTATCATTAAGCTAAGATTTTTTTTTAAAATGTTTGTTTTTAATAAAACAAGTCAAGAAAATATAATAATAGAAAAATAAATGTTGTGATAGACTGAACATAACGGCATGAACACTTGCTATTTTTTTTGCCATTTAAAATCATTATAAGTGGAAATTTACATTTAAAACAGCATTGAATTGCTTTATAATGTTTTAATAAGATTTTGTTCAGGTTTTAGAAATGAAGTTAAAACATGTTTTTTTCATTTATTAAATATTTTTATCAGCAATTATAAAAATACAAAAGCCATTGTTTAGATTACAAATTTCAGTTTATTCTTTTTTATTTATATTTTCAAAATTGAAATATTATTTTTAAAATGTTTTACATTAGTAAGCTTATATCTTTAATAAATAAAATAAAAATTATGGAAATACAATACAAAATAATTGTTTAATCATTAAAATAAAATGTTGGAAATACAATTCAAACAACAGCTAGGGGTTTTGAAAAAACATGCAGTGAAAGGTTAAATATTTAAAAATCAGAATTAAAAATAATTATAATGATAAATAAGATTTTTAAAGAAATAAATAATCTTATTTAATCTTTATACTAAAAAATAATTTATTTGATTTAATGTTATAAAAAATTAAATTGATGTTTATTTGCTTTGATTAAATTATATTTCAATCGATCTTTAAAATGTAGGTAGGTTTTTTTTTTTTAAAAAAAGTAAAAATTGCAAAAATTGAATCATATTAACAAAAAAAAAAGTTTTTGTTGTGGAATTTGCTTTACTAATTCTGATTAGTCTATTGTATATAATACTATTCAAAAATTAAATGCTTACTAATTTATAATAAAAAAAGTCATTGATGTACATAGACAAAAAGAATTCTGGAAAATTTTTGTTGTCATTTTTAAATATGTATCACTAAAGCGATTTTTTAATATATATATATGATATAGGTATATGTAAGTGCTTCAAGATGTTCAATATTTTGATTAGTTATTAAGAAAGTCTTCATTGTCTTAATTTTTCAGTTGATATGTATTACAGGTTTATATAATTTGAAAGTTATAATTGCAAATTGAAAGTTATATGGTCTATTTGTTAGTCTGTTTTCAGAACAGGTTATATTTATTTATTTAATGAGGTCTATCTAAACTTCTTTGTATCAATAATTTCATCTCTGTGTAATCAAGTTGCAATCTTTAGTGTCTATATAAACATATTAGACCATTGATAAGGGTGTATTTTCACCATTATTGATTAAAGGAGATTGCCATGACAACATATTGAGAATATTGATTATTAATAATATTGGCATTGTTTAAATGTTGACTACTTTCATATATATATATATATATATATATATATATATATATATATATGCACATAGAGAGCGTACCAATAGCTCTAACAAGCTCGTAAATTAACAAGTGCGGTTATGAGAAACATTTAAATATTGTATAGTAAATTTCTAACAATAAAAATTCTACAGTAACACAGTTGACAGGTTTGAACCTGGGTATATACAACAATGATATGCACACATATAATGAGATTCTCAAAGATGTACCATAAATTTTGATTCAAATAAATATAAAAGTCAAATGGTCAATAAAATTCAAATAATAAAAATAATTCCATTCTAATACATAATAATATTAACCATAGTTTAAAAGTACAAGTACTCCCAGAAGTATTTTATTTGTTTTTCAGTTTCAATAAAAAAAAAACTCAAAGGTACCAAACCTCATAATAATAACGTTTATTCTTGGAAAATTTTAAAGGAATAATCATCATCAATTATTACTGCCATCCCAGCATGTTCCCCAATGGATTTCATGATTTTTCAGGGCTGGGATTTAACTAGCATATGAGTGTAAAAAGCATAATATTTCGATTGAGTTACAAACCTTAATTAAATGGATTAATAATAATAAAAAATATAACAATTTATTAATAATAAATAAATAAAACTATTGCATATATACTCGCAGTTATTAATGCATACACAAAATATTAAATATCATAGTAGTTCAGAAAATGATAATAATTATACCAAAGTTTTTAAGCATATATATATATGGTTAAAATCTTTATAATGTGTGAACCATAGAGTGATGAACTTACGATAAAAGCTGCCCCAATCATAACTTAATTCTTAAGTTTAAACATCACGAGTCAGTCTGAATAATAAACCATCTGATTTTTTTTTTAATGTCTTGTTTTGTGTAATGCAATATTACAATGATTTATCTCAAAAGATAAAAGTCCCTAGATTAAAACTAATAACTATTATTTCCGATGCACTTTTATTCTATAATAATATTTCAATATATATATATATGCAAGATTTAAAATACCGGCATTCCTTACAATATGTATATATACGTGTGTGTGTATTATTTAACAATATTTTGTTTCGATAAAAATAATATTTTTAAATGTAACGAAAAATATATTTATAAATTATTTATGACTCGATGTAAAAGCCTAGAATCAGTAAATAAATAAAAAAATCCTCTTAACATTATTGTTTTCTATCTTCATAAATTCTTCTTTAATAATTAGGAATTTCAATTTTATGACTTTAGGGAACCATCTTTTTATAAATGCACATATTTATTTTTATACTTACAAGCATATTCACGGATATAAAAATCTTCATCACGCGATGTAGTAATTCTCTTAATTTATAAATAACACTAATTTTTATGTAGGTAAAATTATCTTTTATCCTTTTTCATAATTTATAACTGTCTGAATAAATTATGTCGTGAATAATTATACAAATAAACTTTCATTATTGTATTAAGATAAATTATGGTAATAATTATTTTTGGAAAATGTGCTACAAATCGATCTTTTATAGAATTGATTGCAATTTAAGAAAATTAAATATATTCAAGTATTTGGCATTTTTTTATAGTAAATATTCTCTATTAATTACTTAAGATATAATAAAAAGATCTGAATGTTCTCAACATTCTATGGCTATATAATTGTATTCACTCAATTTTCTCAAGTTTATATATCAATAATTTTATTCTTTGGGAGCAGAATTATTGTGTAAAAATAAGAATTTACAGGTAAGCTTAAAACTGACAGTGTGGCTGCCAAATAATTGAAACAAAAATGAACATAAACAATATTTTCCTTTTTTTTAATTAGCGTTGTCCTCATCTCAATTGTTATAATTATCTACCAACACAGAAATTCAGACTATCCTCTTTTATTGTGCATGCATTTTGTGAATAATTTTTACTCATTAGGTATTCAAAAGGTATTAACCTCTATGATGATAACTTGATGTTTTTTATTATAGCAGTTTCATGCAAGATAAAATTTGTTTCTATCCACTTTTAATACTTTGTGGAAAAGCCATTAATGATTGCAATTCAGAAAGAAATATTTTAATAATCATTTACTGAGATAAGAGATTAATGTAATGATGCCATTGACTATGCTATATCAAAGTACATGACTTCAATTACACACAATTAAAAGTAAATAATTAAACAAACAAAAAACAATATTAAATTCACAAAATTTAATATATTTCACAATACTCATATGACCATTTTCTGTTTCTGAGTGTCCTACATAATCACATTTAAAAATAAAAGCACCATAAACGATCATAATCATTAACAATATATCTGCAGTTTACATTGAAAGCACAAAAGCACATCATATATTTCACATAATAAAATATTTTAGACCATACTTAAAGTTAAAACTGACTTGAAAATAATAAAATAATTAGAGATATTATAGAATCTTAATAATAAGATTAGTCATTATATTTCTGTAAAAAAAAGGTATTGATGGAAAAAAAAGAACAATGCCCAAATCATATTTAATAATGCCCAAATCATATTTAATACTGAAGGTCAGACATTACATTATTTATTTAAAAATAAAAATGTAATGCAGAAAGTTTATTTTCTTATTTTTATAATGAAAGAAAAATATATGTGTGTCTGCTCAATTTGTTATTATTTTTAAAAAAATTGTTTATACTATAATTTTAATTTATATGCAATACTATACATATAAAAATCATCTGTGTCATATATTTGTGCATGTTGAGAAGTACTGCACACTTGCAATTCAATAAACAATAAATATTTTATCATAATCGGTTTTTTTTCTCATGGGTCATAGCATCATCTGGGGGGAGGGGCTTAAAATAAAATGTAGTGTATATTGTGACTCCACTTTATTTCTAGAAAAGAATGATTTGATAAGGCCTGCCAGGATAATTTCTGAAATAGTTTTTTATTTAAATTGTTGATTCATCTCCATTATTCTTCTGTTGATAGGAGAGTGTATATTAGATCACTTTTTAGTCTTTATATAATAAAACCATATAAAATGTTAAGCAAAAATTTTTCACAATAAATGAAAAATCTGGACAATGATTCCAAGAAATAAAAAAATTTAAAAAGTGTAAAAATAATTATAAAATATATAAAAGTATCATAGAAAAAACAGAATAAAAACAGAGAAAATAAATGAAAACAAACATGTAACAAACAACAATGAAATGTAATGAACTGTATAAAAAATAAACATTTACAAAATGAAAGAGGAGAATATATTTTAGTCATGAACATAATTTAAAAAATATAACACAATTGAAATAATTTATTTTTAATGAAATTAAACAATGTTACATGAAGATAAATTTCTTTAAATACATAGCTAGTTGTTTAATGATAAAAAAAAAATAGAAAAAAGGCATAATAGGAATCCCAATAGTTAGTTAAACAGGTATCTATTAATTAAAATATATATTATAACATTTTCCATTTTGTTAGGCCTCTACATGCTAATATAAACTGCGCATGAGTTGATCAAGTTATGTCGAAAAGAAGAAAGTTGTATTTCTATTTCTAAAAAAAACATAACTATATTTCCTGATCAAACTCGGCCTATTAATTGTTGAGAATTATGCTATTGATGAAATCAGCTTTTAATTTATTCAATATGAGTGCCAGGTCCTTTTATTCTAAAGAGACTGTTGAAATCTGTCACCAGCATGTCTTGCAAATAAAAAAAGAAAATACTTTTAAACTAATTGGTATTAGATCTTACCGTAACGAGAATTATTTTTTTAAAATATTATTATTCCTGGAATTTATTAAACACATTGGCAAAGGTAAATTATATATTTAAACATCACTAAAATAATATTAATAAATTTAATAATAATTAATAACTATTATTAATAATGCACAAATGAAAATTGGTATTAGAAATATTTCTTTATTATAACAGATTAAAAATCTGTTTAAGCTAAAATGAGAATTCCCAATTAAGTAAATTAGAGAGAATACAGATTAATTCAAACATGATGCAATCAATAAAATAAAATAATTAATTAAAAAGCTCCGGTATAAACAAAAGTCTCTTGTACAGAAAAAATGAAAGTCTCTATCGGGATTATTTTAAGACTTGTTTGCAAATGCTTAATTTTGTCACAATCAGGAATAAGTAGTCTTACCGGTAAGTTTTAGTGAATTCACGATGGTTGTAGATAACTATGCATAGTTTTTTGGGGTTAAAATGAGCTCATGGCCTTTGATTATTAGTTGATTTTGCGGTCCATTCTCCTAGTCGGTCACGAAAGCTTTTCTGGTGTACATCTTCAGGCATGATGTCCGCAAAAGCTCCGGTTCACTCCGACATGCCAAATTACTTCAGCATAGAGCGATCTTGGATATATTATTGTTATCCAAGACCAACTAGAGAAACCAACGAACAAGACATTCTTCAAACTGAATCCCTCCTTTTTATACTAGAGGTCCAGTTTTCGGACTTCTGCGCATGTTATTATCATGGCATTTTTTGGTTCATAATCTTGTAGATTCTTTATAAAATTTATGTTATAAAGTTCTCTTTCCTTATCAAGTTTTTCGGCCATATTTAATTAGCCAAAATATTTTTACTTTCTCTTATTTTTTTTTTACGTTTGGAATTCTTTTGTTCTCTCCAATTCTAACTTTTATTTCTAATTACATTAAAAAAATATGGAAGAATAATTTAACTTTCATTGTACGTTATGTTTTAAAAAAAAAATTAGTCCAAAAAAAATCTAAATTTACTTTTATTTTTTAGCTTTTACCAAATGCCAATATTTTTGCAACATATATAAATAAATGTTACAATATATATATCTTAAGGCTTTTAGAAAAATGCTGGTAAACTAGTTTATAAAGCAGAGATATAAAAAAATCAAAAATAAAGATATTCGTATTTAAAAAATAATGAATAACGTAGAAATGAAATAAAAATGTTGAATAACTCTTTAAAGACATAGATATAAGACGTGAATAAAAAATTGTTAAATAAATAAAGCTAGAAATATAGTGGTGTTGAAAAAAAACACAAATTTTAACATAAAAGTATTAAAAGAATCTTGCATTGGTGGTCGAGAGGTCAGCGCGACTGCCTTACAAGCAGTTGCCCGGGTTGTGGGTTCGCGTCCTGGCCGATGCTATGACACTTGAAAAAAAAAAGTATTAAAAAAATTGCATTGATTAATATGAAAAAGATATAAAAAATCTGACTGTGAAAAAAGAAAAAAAAAAACAGATAAAAAATGAAATCATACATTTTCTGAAAGAAATACTGTAATCATCATAATCTCAAGGGAAAAGCAAAAAAATAAATAAAGAAGTTGACCTAAAATAATGTCCAATGATTGAAAAATATTCATATAAATAGTAATGACATAGACATATATATATATATGCATTTGGAAAAAAACGTTACTTGGTATATAAATATTGACAAGTTATTTTTCTTTATTTTATTTAGCCATGGATTTTTTTTAAAGATGGCCAGCCTAAACATAGATAATTATAAAGGCACTTTAGAGATTGCAATTAAGATATAAATTCACTAATGTTTTTATCAAGTTGAGCAATTCTACTATTGTAGCCACATTTATGATTATCGTAGACTGTCATTTATGTCTTGTGTTTGTTTACATTTACATAGATTAGTCGCTATTAAATTTCCATTTATCAATAAAATAAATGTAACGCCATGGAATATACTAGAATCTATTGAGGAGACTCCATTTTCATCTATGAAGAGCAAATTCAGTTGGCTATACTGTTAGATATGGATAAAGAATGTTTAGAACCTAATTACAAGACTATATTAAAGCATAATTTGTGAGTTGTAGATTCTTGATTGAATAATCAGAAAGATTTTGATAAGACATGATTTTTGAGTGAACTATATTTTGAGTTGTTAAAAAGTCTGCACTTGTTATAAAGCTGAAGAAATATATGAAAGAAGAGAAAATCGCTGAAAAAAGATAGACTTGAGTGTAAAAGTAATATTCCTTTTTTTTTTTTTGAAATTAAGTAATATTTTTTATAGTGGTTAGTGTGGACATTAGTAGCATAAATAGAAGCACAGTACTGATTTAGTATATTGTCAGATAATAATAATTAATTTTCTGATTATATCAATAAAAATAATTAATTCTGATCATTTATAATGAATTTAGAATAAATTAATAAGAAGAAGTATAAACAGATATATTGTAAAAACATCTCCAAGGCTTTTTTTAGTATTAGTTTAATTCATCAATAGACTCAGCAGGACATTTGTTATTAGTTTACTTAATAGAATATCTAACCACTTTTCATAGAGAGGTGCTTTATAATACTATATTATCATTGGTTCTAATGAATTTTTATTTATGTATGTATTCAAAAACTTTTTGTACTACGTGAAATTTATCAATTTTTAGTTTATTAAAACGTTTTCCTTTGCACTTAAGGGATATAGATGCTGATTGCATTTTTTAGAGAGATTTGATTGGTTCCAAAAAACTATTCAAGACACATATTTGTTGTTAAACACTAAATAGTAATAATTTTAAGCATGTTATTTAAGATACACAAATTTCTTTTTGTAGTAAATTCTAGGAATATAGATATTATCATATAGTTTTAATTTTCTTCTTAAACTGATTTCACTTGATTGTTGTTGTCTTTTTTACTTTTGATGGTTTATTTTATTTGCAGATGAGATCTGATTCCTTGCTCTATTGGCATTTTGATTGGTTTTATGCGCCTGCATAATATGGGTTAATTGTAGGTTATGGACTCTGGGTTCAAGATTCATATTTCGTGATTCACCTCTAAAACAATGCTCAAATGTCTTATAAAAATTCAGTAATAAAGTTTTTAATTATTAGTTAATTTTTTTAAAAAAAATACAAGTATAATATATATACTAAAACTAGATATAATTAGAGAGGATTTGAACTCAGACTTTCAAGCTCTCTTCACTCATCCAGATCATCTTATACATTCAACACATATGAAAACATACACGTGAAAAAGATAAATATCTCCTATATATATATATATATATATATATATATATATATATATATATATATATATATATATATATATATATATATATATATATATATATATATATT
Source organism: Epiperipatus broadwayi (assembly GCA_028023455.1). NCBI lineage: Eukaryota > Metazoa > Onychophora > Udeonychophora > Euonychophora > Peripatidae > Epiperipatus > Epiperipatus broadwayi. Next base: position 74,467 of record JAQFVV010007203.1, on the reverse strand, counting down.
ATGCTGAATCAGCACTTATTAGTTAGTTAACATCATCATCTTTTTACATGTATGTGGTCATGTATATCGGGGTTGTATAAGATGGACTGCATGACTAAAAAGCTTGGAAGTCTGGGTTCAAATCCCTGTAATTTTTTTGGAAAAAGTTTTTTCATTACCCTCATATTAGTTTCATTGCTGAATTTTAGATTGACATGATAAATTAAATAAAACACTTAAAAATACTTGGTATTTTATATTATATATCTAACTACAAACAGAAAAAAATATATTGATAAAACAAGATTTAGAAAAAGATTCAATAGAATCTAGATTAGTTAGTGTTTTAAAGAAACACAAGAATAAAAGATCATCAATAATAAAGAGAGATGAATATGATATGGCAATAAAACAACTTTTATTGTCATTAGATTTTTAAAACACAAAGATTTTATTCATATGTGACATACACAATGTAAGAAAAATCAGAAAAGTCACCAAGATCTTTGATAAATCACACTATATTAACAAAACATGCTGATGCATATAAATTCTCTCCTATTTGGACTTTTTTTAAAACTTATTCTCATCTACTTTCCTTCCTACTTTTATATTTTAAAATTATTTATATTTTGTTGGGTGAATCTTTTTATAACATTTTTTAGAGTAACACACACACACATATATATATATGAGATCTAATAAATAAATATTATTATTAGATGATATGTTTTAATTTTGCTATTCCAGTTTTTAATTGGTTTGTTACTAGATTACATCTCAGTTAAACTCTAAATAAAAAATAGAAAATCTTATTAAAACTTTTGATATTTAGATGCATATAATATTCATATATATATATATATATATATATATATATATATATATATATATATATATATATATATATATATATATATATATATATATATATATATATATAGTACAAATCTCATTTCACTCTATCAGATTGGAATCATACGCTAGCACAGAAACTCAAACTATTATCTTTATCTATGAAAACCTTTTTCAAACAAGCTTTCTTCATCAGATAAAATAGAACTTTCAGATGCCTGATTCTTTATGACTTCATTTATATTGATATTTTCTTTCAATTTTATATGATATAGAGAATGATTAGTTTTTATTTTTTACCATCTTATAAAAGGCAAATAATCAATATGTTATAAGGATATTTTCAATTTTTGGGGTTTTCATCAGTATATCCTTCATCCCAACTTCAAAACTTTAACAGTGAAGTGCTCTCTCATTAAGCAATTTATGAACACATTTTTTGACAGATGATCTAGAAGAATCAAACATTATAATTTTTATTTCAGTATTTATAGCTCAGTATTTTTACATTATGCCATTCTCAAGGAAACTAGAAACTAGTTTTTATTCAGTTTTAACATTTTGTAAGGATTATATATATATATATATATATATATATATATATATATATATATATATATATATATATATATATATATATATATATATATATATATATATATATATATATATATTGTACTCTGCCAATAGGATGATGACCTCTAGAAGACTCAAGTTCCTAAATTAGGCTATGCTGTCATTTTATCTAGGTACAATTTGATACTCTTATTTATTTCTAAGACCCATTTAGCCACTTAATGAGATTACATACCTTTAACATTAAACAAATGTCAAAGTATTTATTCAATGGCACAAGAATGCTTCTTATTAAGTATTTAAATATTCCCATGCCTAACAATAATACTTAAATAAATATAATAATACATCTATAATAAATTAGTTGTATTATCATTTTATTGTATATTGATTTTTAGTATTATTGCTTTTATAGAAATATAATTAAGAATAACCACAATAATAATATTATACTAAGGAGATCTTAGTATTATCATGATTTTTTAATTAGCTATTTATTTCTCTATAAGATATCAAGAGGAATTACTACTTTTGTTTATGTTTTCTACTATTTAATAATAAAAACTATTGTTATCTAATTTGTAATCATAATATATAATTTCAAATAAAAACTAATTCATATACTGATTTCCTAAAAATAAATATACTTTAATAAATTCACCATATATTTTATCAATGACTTATGTGATCAAGCCAGTTTGGAATATTTTAAGATCTCTTCAAAAATGTTTTCTTAAATGATTATTATACATTGTCTGGTACTGAATTAATTTCTTCCTCAAGTGTCAAACTGTATTCTTTGGTTCATGATATAGTGCAATTCATACTCTCTGATGATTGTGTATTGATGATGATCCCAACAAAATAAATCCAACTCTAGATATTTAGTTTAACTTTTCAACTTCAATTTTAACATCTTATTTACAAATTTTCAATAATTAATTTTAACTAATAAGTGAATTAACATAAAACAATATAAAAATTGTATAACCATATAATACAATAATATATGTAAACATAAACATTTATATTTCCCCAAATTACAATCACGGGTGTTTAAAATTAATACTCCCTTCTCATAAGATATGATATTATTGTTATATTAAAATTTATTTCTTACACAAAAAAAAAAACATGTGTATTTGTTAAATAATCAATCACTTTTAACAGATTTTACTTATACTTATTACCCCTTATATTTTACTTCAAAATTATAGGAAGATTGAAACACCTTTTATTGCTTTACTTCTTCAATAAAACAATCTTATTGTAATTATAAAAAATACATATTTATTTGTTTTAAATTCTATGATATTTAGCATTTGATCTTTTATAGATTTATTAGTTTTCTTCCCTAATACCCCAACCACTATTCCCATGTCCTTACTATCAAACTCTATAGCTAACTAAAAATGAAAGTTTATACTATACACTCTTAAATATAACAATTTTCTCTTCTCCTGAAATAATTTCTATTTACAATTTTTGATATTAAGCTAAGTGTTGATAGACCACTCTTTGGTGCATTCTAAAATAAAATCCTTATCTTCTTTTATCTAATAACTTAGGTATGAACCTTCTATTTGCAAGCTGTACTTGTTTCATAATAACTTATAAATACTAGCCTATAAAAATTATAAACTAAAATTAGTTATAACTCTATTACAATTATATTGAAGCATTAATAGTTAAACATAAGATCAAACTTTAAATATCATTGTTTATCATTGTAGTATTATATTTGAACACAGACATGTTCCCTCTTTTTATAATACATAGATGTAACTACTTTTAGGGGTATATTTCACTAGCTTATTGATTTTAATTATCCAGCAATATTCAATAAAATAAAAATTTTAAACAATTACCTGTATAGATAAACAAATGAAATTAATTATTAATTTATTTATCTATTGACTTATCCCTTCATATTGATAATGATTATTTTAAAATATAAATTTAACTATATACAAACATTATGTTACAAGTTTTTTTTTTAAAAAAAAAATACAAGTTCATTTTAAAAAAATACTTTAAATTTTAATAGTATTCCAATCATTTCAAGTGTTCAAATTCATTACACATTTTTTTTTTTCACTCTTGCTCTTTTTGTTCTCATAAGAAAATGATAAACTTATACAATTCCAATGTAAACTGATTATTAGCAATTTTTGTTCGTGACAATCAAAGATTATCTTGAACTTGCATAAAGTATTTATTCAGCTACTACTCATGTTTATTATGACATTCATTTTTACCAGTCTATTACTAGGCTTTAGTCTTCTCATAATTTTTTCTTACATATTCTTTGTGATGGCTATTGTTTAAGGTAGAGCATTTCACATCTTCTCTTTAACTATAGACAGACATGATCTTCAATATATATTTTCAAATAAGCTAAGCTTTATTCCATTAATTTGTTCAACTCTTTATACTTCTATGCATATTTATTCTTTATTAATTGTCTTCAGTGATTATTTGATTTCTTACACTTATCTTTTTTTTATCATTTACAATTTTAGTAAATAAGTCTTTCATTTTCTGAGCAGATCACTATGATTCATTACAAGTATAAATACAATCCTCATTAAAAATTTTTTTTTGCATTTATCTTGTATTACATCCATACATGATTCTAACTTTTTATCCTTCATTTACTATATATGTAACTCATCATAAAATTTTATTATAAATAAAATTGATATTAAAATTGTTTTACATTGTTAAAATTTTAATCTAAATAATTTTTTATATGTTCTATGATTATACTAGGTCATTTTTTTATACAAAAATCTTTCCATTATTACTCATTACTATTTTAGTTTTAATTATGTTTAAAAATATATACTTAACTCTGTTAGAAATAATTTTCCTTATATTTATCCATTGATTCTGACTTCATCTTGTTCAATTATCATGATAGCCATGATGCATAAATATTTTAATTTGCATATTAATTAGATTATGAATTAACATAATATTCACAGTGTTTTCCTTAAGTTCAGGTCTTACTTGACAACACTTTGGTACAAATGTATAAATCATTCCTTTCATTATTTCAATGTTTTTCCTCCAATATAATGACTTCAAGATATATTGGTAAACTTATTAATTGTTGAGTTAGCCAGCAGAGATTTACTTTGTTTTACCCTTTCATGATAATGAAAAACATTATAATATCAAGTTTTGAATCCTTAAATGGATCATAATTAATTACTTGCTTTTAAGATAATAAAATTTAAAAAGTTAAAGGAAACTTTTTAAAGACAAACCAAGTTACTCGTTCTCCTGATCTGTAATCTTTTTCTTTTTTTTATATATTTTTTCCTCCAATTTTTTACTTAAAACACAATCTGCATTTTGTTAATTTATTCCAAATTGCACTTTCCCATTGGTGAATTTTCCCACTTTTCTGATTTTGATTATTTTATAAATTGCTTGTAGTTGAATTATTTTTAAAAACAAATATTATCTGTTCAAACTATTTATTATAAGTAAAAAACAATACATTTCATGAGCTTAACAAAACTACAATTTAAATAATTTTAATTTTATTTTTTATACAAACTAAATCTGAGACTAGTTTTATGAAATTTTAATGATAAAATTTATAACATACATATTAAATATTTCTATTGAAAAATAAACTAAGACTTCATTGGAAATAGTCATTGCTTTCAGATTTCCTATCTCTATCATGTATATTTTTATTTATAAGACCAGATTTGAACTTCTCTATTATTTTATATATCTTTAAATAATTAATTATTAACAGATATTATTAAATCATTCTTATAAAATATTACTTTTTTAAATAAATACTTTAACAAGGTTCAGCCTTTATTCTACTTTAAATTAACCAAGATCAAGTTCAAATCTTATGATTAACTAAAATGACTGTTATTTTTCATAGTTTTAACAAATAAATATTTTTAACTTTATAAAATTTAAAATTATACAACTTAGAATTTATTCCCAATTTGTTTTATGATGGGGTGTACCAATAAAAAGAGCACTATATATATATATGGGCACAATATATATATATATATATATATATATATATATATATATATATATATTAACAAATATATGGGCACAATATATATATATGTATATATATATTGTACCCTTACTTCTCGATGTATAATATAGTTTGAAATACGACTAGCTCAATTGAATTATAATGCTTAATTAAAATTTGCATATCTATCTTTAATTTACTTTTATAATATCATATTCTAATTAAATTTATTATCAATCATCAAAATCAATATATTCTATATTATATGCTCATTAAATAAGTATTTATTAAAATCATGAGACTGTGAAGTAAAGTTACAAAGCAATAAGTAGATTTACATTGAGTCAATATCTCCCAAGACATTGTCTCAATGGCATAAGAATACTATTACCTCCTTATTAACTTACTACTACCTCTACAGCATTCTTATGGCTTTTAAAATAAAATAAACTATCTTTAATAATAATGATAAATTAATAAATCTTAACTTTTAATTTTAAAATATAATTAATAATCTCAGGTTCTTCTAATTATCTTAAAGTAATGATAACTCATGTAAATAAGTATGATATGGGATTTTATATCAAACCTAAATACACCTAACTTATTTTAATAATAATAATAATACTAATCTTAGAGTATAACTTAATCTTATCTATTTCTGTTATATCATCAATCATTAAATAAATAATCATATGTATATCTTTTATTTTCATATAGCATCTTAATTTTGGAATAGATCAAAATCTTATAATTCAATAATCTGTGGCAATAAATAATATTGTACTCTTATATTATGCATTATAATTACTCTATGACCATTGTAATATGATGTAATAATGTCAATCAATTCTCATAAATGATAATCAGGAAAATATTGTATTTATTTCTAAAATAATATTAATAAATTCACATTGTGCAAATATTATGTTTATTCAAATTATCTGCTGTCAAATGCTGTGGTGCAAAATAATGAACTCGACACACTTTTAAACAAATTAAACAAATTTATTCACATTAACTTTGATTAAGAATTTATTTACAATATTTACAGTTCAAATTAGGAAAACAAAAGAAAATAAAAATAAGAAAATAATAATATAAAATGTTTACACTGTTATTAGCTCATATTCCTATTAAATAATCTATACATTCTTTTAAAATGCTATACTAATAATATTGAAGTATGTTTTTAAAACTTAGACTTTAAATACATATCAGTAAGCTTCAATTATTACAAATAATTTTATGTAAATACTGTTTATGTAGCATATGCAAATAATTAACCTTCAATAATTAAAATTGCTACATTAATAAAGTATTACTGTTATTCATTCCATAATGTAATAGTATGTATTCACTTTACTATTAGTACTACTTTAATATTATAATAGAAATTAATGTATCTGTGTAATGTAATAACAAATAATTGATTATAACTTTATATTTCACTTAATGCAATTCATGCTACAGGTTTTATCAAATATGCATTACATATATGTGTTGTTGAAATAATAATATTATTTAAATCATTCATTAATTTCAAATTCATAAAGTATTATCTTAGATAAATTTTATGATTCTTTTCTATGTAAAATTATTACTTTACTTTATGTGTTATACTACTCTTTCTCAATAAATTTCTATCTACAAAAACATCCTCTAAACTTATTTAAAATTTCCGGACAAACAACCTTCAACTTTAAATAAATACTAATTATCCAAACTATTTATACTTCGTCATCTATGTTCGGTAAATCTTCAATCCAACATAAACTTCTACATAAAACTTAACTTAATTTATCCAATAAAATAAAAATAAAATATAGACTTTGAGATCTCTTCCTAACTTGAAATAAAATAATTACTTATATGAATAATAAATATAATTCTAATACTCCAACATAATAATAATAAAAATAAAAATCAAAATTTATTTACGAAACCATCATATAATTATTTCTAAGCTTCTTATGTAATGTTGTATCATATTTATATCATAAATTCAAATTATGCATATTTAAATAAAACTGTTACTGCCAATATAATGTGTGTGTATTTTTAAAATATTCATACATTCATTCAACAATAACATATCATTCGGTTGATCTAAAGAAAACATATTAAATACATTAAAATTATTATTATTATACAATTTTTACCATCAATAATGATTTAATGTACAGTCCATCTTCCAATATTCTTCGGAATTACAGCTTCATAAAATAATTCACATTTACACTCACAATCATTCTTAAAATATTCTGTGTTATATTAATTATAAAATAAACTTATGCAATTAATCATTATATTATTTTTTAGTTATTATTTTAAGAAATGTACCTATCTTATTTTAATAGATTAATAATATTTAAATTTTATGTTAGATAAATAAAACAGAATTTATATTACATAACTCCAGCGATGTATCCTTTTCACCATAAAGTTCTTTAATCCTAGGCACATATTCACTAGAACACCATTTCCTGTTTCCGGTCCATCACGTGTTTTTTAAAAGTTTATGAAAAAACGAAAACGTTCTTTTAAAACCAAAATAAAAGTTAATCAGTTCTTTTATAAAAATATAATAAAATTAAAATAGTTTATCTGATCCGGATGCAGTTCTTTAAAGAATATTATTTAAAAGTTATTATTCTTGAATTAGTTTATAATTTATGAAAAATTATCATTTAATTATTTTAAATTAACTGGGACGTCCACATATTACTTGCGCATTTCTTAATAAAATATCCAGGTAAGAATAAGCTTCTTTATCTATAAACGACCAGCGTTTAAATTATTTCAATATAATAATTTCTATTATATTAAGACTTTTAACTAATCATTTTTCAATTTATTTGCCTTTTAAAATTGTCAACATTCAGTCTTTTAAACATAAAGACTTAACAAGGCAAGTATTTATAAAACTACTTTTATTTTTAATATCTTTACTTAAGATATATATTTAAGTTTATAACTTGCAAAAATACTTTCTTCATAAAGAAGTATTTTATTCTTTAAAATATCTATTTTCTAATAGTCAATAACAATTAGCTTTTAAAATTGTATACTGTCCAAAATACTACTTTTCTCCATCTTGTAATTTTCCGAACTAATCCAGCGTTTGTCATATTTCTAAGGTAAAGTTTCCGATATATTTTCACTATATATGATGTTCCCATGACTATTTGTTTGCAAATTGAGCTTAAATAGAGACGACCGATAGGGAAAAAATTAAGTTAATACTGCATGCTTATCATTTAAAACTTTTATAAATTATTTACAAGACACTCTTATAATTTTGAAAAATGATTTTTAAAAGCGTCTATAAAATTTACTTAGCTATTTTTTAATAACACAATTAACTTAAAAATTCAATCACAGAGTCCTCTCCTAACAATTGAACTGAGCTTTTATACCGGAAGAAACTTCCCATTTGATTGGTAGATTAAACAATCAACTTGCTGGCTTATTTACATATTTTACCAACAACACAAAAATAAAATAAATAATGACTTATTTAATATTTAATATTTATTACATTATCAAATTTCTAAATAATCTTTATCGTTTATTTAAATCTATTAAACATTTTTTTTTAAAAATATTCTTACTGACTTGATTATAATTTTAACTTTTATAAGATTATTTAAAATACACTAAGTCTTTTTATACGTTATATTTTTAAAGCAATATTTTTAAAAATCAGATTTAATATTCTACATTGATTTATCTTTATTTTATCTCGTGATAACTCACGTATTATTTATAAATTTTATAACATGACCTTAAAACAGTTCTGCAACTTTACTAAACAACTTCCAAGCATGTGTGTGTATATTTAACTAACATCTGTTCTTTACAATACAAGAAACGCTTGTCATTGTCTAAAAATAAACTAACAATTGCATTTTTTAAAATAAATATTTTTTAAATAAATAAGATATTATAATAGATTTTAAAATAATTATCCAATATTATTAAAATCAAATATTAGTCTTCTATTTAAGTACTTATAATAATTAAAATATTTATATTCTCTTATAATATTATTTCATCAACAATAAATATATGCATTTAATTTTAATTGTCTTTTAAACACTTTTAGCTTTAAATACCTATTTATGAAATATATTCATGCAGTATTGATTATGGCCATTTTTCCCAACTATATATTATAATCATCATCATTTAAAATGTCTCTCTCTATATCAGCACAATTTCACATATCAAATACTCATAGATTGCTTTAATTAAACCTTTTGAAATATTACCATAAGCAAAATTAACATCACATATTCAAATATATCTTAAATTTAAAATTTTTAATAGATTAGCACAAAAATTAGATGGTGACCCATACAAAAGGGCACAATATTAACAAATTTAACGGTTTACAAACTATTACAAACAATACTTAAATCTGCAGAAGTACTTTTAGTTAATTTCTTAAACCTGCCTCAACTGCCATTAAATTCAAAAATCAAAAGTGGAAGCAAGCATCATCAATTCAAATTCCACGAATCTCGTATTTTAATGTTAGCAGCTTGTCGATTTATTAGATGCATTTTATTCCTGTTTATAAAAATTGCCTCTTTAATTTTTCTTTTACAATGGTTTCTCTCTTCATGAAGAATTTTCACATTTTCAAAATCAAATTTAAATTTATATTTACATGTTTTTTCATGATCAAGGAAAACCGAAGGAGATATTAATTAACAATATTTTTTTCACACGCTTATACAACAATTCGTGCTCCTTCAATCTTTTCCCAATACTGCACCTAGATTCACCTATATATGATATCATACAATCACAAAATTTTTTATATATGACATTACTTTTGTGCTTGACAAGTATGACATCCTTAGAATTATTGACTAATTTATTAATATTGTTTGGAATGTAGAATGAAACGTTAAACAAATGCTTATATAAATCCTTAAAAAATTTTACTTGTGGATTTGAAATAAATGGAATAGATATCCATTGTTTACTATTAATCTTCATTTCCTTTAAATTATTATATATTTTTTTAAATTGACATAAAGTATTGTTTATTTGTTCCATTTTATAACCAACATCAAGCAATTCCTTGAAAAATATTTCAATATTTTTCAGTTTATCACTTTGGTAATGACATAATTTTTCATTCCAAAACAAAAAAGATCTAAAACTTGCCATCTTATGCATCACTGGTACTTTTGATTTACAATTTATATATCCTCTTTTTTGCAGTGGCTTAATTATTAGTTTATAATTTAATATACTGTTATCTCTTGTAATCATTAAATCTAAATATTTAATATTATTGTCCTGTTCCTTTTCAATAGTCCATTTCAAGCCATTCAACCAAAGTGATAAACTGAAAAATATTGAAATATTTGTCAAGGAATTGCTTGATGTAGGTTATAAAATGGAACAAATAAGCAATACTTTATGTCAATTTAAAAAAAAATTATAATAATTTAAAGGAAATGAAGATTAATTGTAAACAATGGATATCTATTCCATTTATTTCAAATCCACAAGAGAAATTTTTTAAGGATTTATATAAAAATGTGCTTAACGTTTCATTCTACATTCCAAACAATATTAATAAATTAGTCAATAATTCTAAGGATGTCATACCTGTCAAGCAGAAAAGCAATGTCATATATCAATTTTTTTGTGATTGTATGCTATAATATATAGGTGAATCTAAATGCAGTATTAAGAAAATATTGAAGGAGCATGCATTGTTGTATAAGCGTGTAAAAAATAAAAATAATGGTGACTTAATATCTCCTTCAGTTTTCTTTGATCATGAAAAAAACATGTAAATATAAATTTAAATTTGATTTTGAAAATGTGAAAATTCTTCATGAAGAGAGAAACCATTGTAAAAGAAAAATTAAAGTGGCAATTTTTATAAACAGGAATAAAATGCATTTAATAAATCGACAAGCTGCTAACATTAAAATACAAGATTTATGGAATTTGAATTGATGACATTTGCTTCTGCTTTTGATTTTGAATTTAATGGCAGTTGAGGCAGGTTTAAGAAATTAACTGAAAGTACTTCTGCAGATTTAAGGATTGTTTGTAATAGTTTGTAAACCGTTAAATTTGTTATTTATTTATAATTACAATTTTGTTTTTAATTAACTGACATTTTATTTATTTTATATATGTATATATAACCAATAAAATTATTCCGATTTTCTATCCATTTCTTCAATCATATTAAGATCTTAAACTAGCACTCAGTGTAAAATCTTCAAACAAAATTTTCTCTTACTTAATAGCATTTTATAAAAAATCCTCATTCATTATATGAGTTGGATACCTAAAACAAATGAATATTTACACAAATATGATAGATAAATATTTTATTTGCATGATTCTGAGTAGATATTTAGATGATTCAAGTTTCCTCTGATGAATAAAGGTTTCTGATGAAATACATATAGAGTGAGAAAAAAATAACTATTTTGTTAAAATAAAGTATTAGCATAACAAAAACTTAATTTTTTATAATTTTGGATATATTTTTTTTAAAATAAAATAAAAAATAGACCATGATTCAGTAAAAAGCTCTGAAGTTAATCCATTTTTTTCCCAATCCATGGCTTCTTTTTTCCACATCATTCAGTAAACTATATATCTTTTCATATATTCTTATAATATCTTGAAATTCAATTTAAGATTTTGTTATTGCCAATTTTTCCAGAACTACTTTAATTCAATTCTATTTCAGTCTTTTCATATTTCCAATAATATTAATGAAATCTATTTTGTTCTTTTACCAATGTATTTACATTCTTCTTGTTAATATATTATAATCTTTTCATCTATTATGTATTTTTTAATTTCAGTAATGTCCACTTCTCAGGTCCATATATAAATATTGTTAAATCATTTATTAAAAGCCTTGCTTTGTAAACATATAATCATAAATCTTTTTAATTTTCATCAAACTGACATTAATTTATTTTTAATTATTATTATTAATATTTATTTTTCATTTTTAAGAAAGCCATTGAGCATTGTTTAATTTTTTTTGTTCACCTGATAACTTTTATAATATATATATATATATATATATATATATAAAAGTTATCATAAAATAAAATTTATATATATATATATATATATATATATATATCAAGAAATTTTATTGTGAACTCAAGGAATTATATTATAGCAGTAACAGAGTTATGTTGTTAACAGAAATTATAAAAAAAGGTTACATAACCCAATACCTACAGTCTGGGGACAAAAAAATCAACTGTTCAATCACAAATTTTCCATTACTACAAAATTCAATGTAGCATTGTAGATTTATGTTGGAGCTAGTTTTTCATCTCTGTTTCTGAGGGTCTGAAGTTTTTCCAGAAGTAATTTCTTACAGTCAAGCAAGGTGTGGCCATAAGTGAGAATGCACCTAGTTGACCAATAGGCAAACAGCAGAAAGGTTATGATTCTTATGGATGGAAAGATCCCATTATATATGCTAGAAATCAGTTTGGTGAGGAGAGGCACCCTAGTTTTGTATATGGATGCGATGAAGTCTTTGTCCCATTGGAGTGAGGTACAATGGCTCAGGATATGTATTATTGGGTCATCATCCCATGTACATAGAGGCAGACTGGGTGCAAGTATGAGAACCCTTTATGATAAACCAGAAAATGATATATGGGCAGAGCATTCAGGTTTATTTTAATAAAAAAATCTAAAAATTTTTGGTTCTAGATGCTACCGTTTAAATTTTTTAATGATTGAATAATTGGGAAGGGTTAGTAGTGATGGGATTGGGGAGGGGGTTCTTCATTAATTAGATGATATGCATCCCAGTACTTAATTTTCTGTGAGTTAATTTGATTAGGTAGAGGGATACATTTTTCAATATTTGGCAGTTAGGACAAGCCAATCCCTCACAGGAGGAGGAGGGATATCAGTAGGACATACAGAAATGAAGCAGGATGCCTCTGGGAAATGGCAAGATAGATTAAGGATGGTGTTATGTGTATGTTGGAAACAAAAGGTTATAATGGAGTGCAATGATAGCCCATTGAGTTTTGTGGACCTATGGGAGCTCTTCAGGCTGATGGCCATGAACTTGCCCTTCCACATAAGTCTTGCACAGAGTGAATTTATCTTTCTGATGAATCTTTGTGAAAAGTTAATTATCAGAATGAAATAAGAAATCCTTGGAAACACCAGGATATTGAGCAGTAAAGTTTTTGCATATAGTGACAAATAAACTTTGGATAATGAATCAATAGTTTTTTGTATTGAGAGAAGAAGGGTGTCCCGTGTAGTTCTTCTCATTGCAAGAGGTGAGTCGTAGATTGGGAAACCCAAAAATTTTTGGAGTATGGCAGTAAAAGGAGAGGGGATGGTTTTCTCAGAGGATATCTTCCATGCTGAGGATTTATTTAAATTAAAGATCAGTCCCAGCTTGGAATAAAAAGCACAGATCATTTTGGCTAGCTTTGGCATTAGCTTTTGTGATGGAAAAAAATAGCTCGATCATCCATGTACATTATATGGGGGATTGATCTATTGTGGGTGGGTATAATATCCCAGAGAGGTCTTGTTCAAGTCTAATTAATAGTAGGATGAATGTAGATTATAAATAGCAGGGCTTTTAGAGAAGAGCCATGTGGAATAGAATTTGTTGGGGTAAAAGATGGTGAGATCCTTCCATTCAGAGAGATGGAATTGTTTCTGTTGTTGAGGAAATTTGCTACAATATTGATTATCCCAGTTGGGATATCATATTTTGCAAGAAGGTTGATGAAGCAATGTGTTCTGACAGAGTTGAAGTCACCAGCAATGTCCAGCTGGATGACTGATGGTTTAGATTTTCTCATGACTCTGATGTAATCGACTATCATCTTGAATAATACTATTGTATTAGTGGTTGAAAAAACCTTCTTGGCAAACTGGTACTGGAATATGAATGAAAGGACCTTATCCTGTATCTTATCCTTGATTATCGATTCTACCACCTTGATCATTAACAGCATCATAGAAATGGACCTAAGATTCTCAAAGGGGGATGGTAAGGTTTCCTTCTTGAGAAAAGGCACCATACCTATAGGGTACAGGCTGCCAATGCCAAGGGGCTTGGTAGATAAGAGATACCATTCTATGTATGACTGGAACTGAAAATTTTTTGAGGTGAAGTAGGATAATTCATGGGATGGCATGGATACCTGGATGTGTTTTCTGCAGCATAGAAGATAGTTTTAGTACTAATATATTTTTCAGTTATGGTGTGGTTTAAAGCTGTGGATTCCTTGAGGTTAGACTGATTTGACTCATGATGGTATTTGATTATTTTGTCTTTGAAAAAATTAAGAATTTGTTGACCATGCTGTTACCAGCATAGAGGTTATTGTCAATTATGATTGATGAGGGTGTATTTAATTTATCATTATAGCCCAGAGCCCAGATAATGTAACCCATGGACCACTTATGGGGCTGGCTTAGGAAGATTCTCGATTATTTTGTTGAGATGTAGTCAGCAATGGTGTGTTGATTCATTTCATATTGTTGCTTAAGCTTAAGGATGAACCCTGTTGAAGATGGATTGCAGGTATCTGTTTCAAGGTGTTGCTGATTAAACCCATCTTGTGGAGAACAGAAGTGGGACCCTTATTCTTGGCTGTGTAAAAAAGATTATTGTACTCAAAAATATTGATGAATGTGAACTACGCATCTGCAGGAGATAAGGTGAGGATTTTAATTTTCCTAAAATATATGTAACACTCAGATATTATTGCTTTTCCTAAAATATATGTAACACTCAGATGTGGAAACTGGTCAATTGATAAATTGATCTCTAGTGCCAGGTTGTCTGATGAAGCAGGTTGGAGGGAGGGATCAATGATGGAATGGAGATCTGGGGAGTAGTAAGCCAGATCTATAAGGGTCACATATTGCTTAGTATATAATAGAAGGTTTCAATGGAAAAGAAGCCCTCTATACACATAAGTGGGGCATTTATGAGATGAATGTATCTGGAATTGAAGTGACTGTAAGTAGTATGCAAATATTTTTTATAAGTCTGAAATATTGTTTTCACAACAATAATATAATCTGAAAATTGTAGATGAATTCTTCATTATTTTTTTTCTATTTGCATCCTAATTTAAATCAAAAAATACTTTTTAAAGATTGCAAAAAGTTTTTGGAGAAATATAATTCCTTTTATCTGTTCTCTGACCAGCGGTAATTTTTTAGTGCCATATGTATAGTTCAATCATTATTTTTCACTCTGACAATAAGATTATTAGCAACAGAAATGTGTATAGAATCAAATGTTCTTCATGATGGTTATTGAAATTTCATTGATATTTTCTATAAATTTCTTTATCCCACAAATGTTACCTACTTTGATATAATCATTTTAAAATTCAGTTGTTCTTTTGACTTATTTAAATACAATGTTTTTTTATAATGTTTCTAGTTATTTTATTAAAGATCTTATACATAACTGATAAAAAATTGATGGGAAATTAATTAATAAGCTAATAATTTCAAATATATATATATATATATATATATGCATTTCTTTGATTGTATTCTTTCCTTCAACTGGTATATTCTTTTTTATTTATTTATATATAGACATATTTTTTTCAATACATAAATTCTACCAATGTGACTTCATATATATTATAATCTTACTTAAATCTTAACATTCTTTGCTACTTTTTTACTCCTAGTAATCAAATGCTGTATTAGATCACTAGATCACTGTAATTACTTTTCATGGATGGCTTTTTACCTTTTTGCAACAACTGTCAAATTATCAAATCACTTTTAGACATAATTCTAGTCAATTTTCTGTCCAGAAACAAGTCATGATCTTCCAGATGTGAGTCAACTGATGTCATCTGCTTATTCTTATTATTTATATTTATTATATAGCTTAGCCACTGTCTTTTTTAATCTACATTTTACAAATATCTATAATAATTTTACAATTTTCTGAAAAGTTCCACTTTATTATAGTTTCATGTCTCATTTCTTTAAAATAGTGACACATTTATGTTTTTGCATAATATTGTTATTTAAATCCATGTAGAATTCTTCTCTACATTCATTATATCATTTTATAGTAATACTGCCCAATTTTCTTGTTATTGTTCCTTTCATACTAAGATGTTGTTTTGCATTTTGAGATTCCTATTATCTTCTATAGCTTTTTGACATTTGCTGCTATATTTTTTATGCAATTTTACTACACATGCCATTTTTAAATATTTCTTTTTTCTTTGTTTTTGCTTTTATTGATTTAGTTAAACCTTTCTAAGGTTTTGTTGTTGTTTTTGTTTCCTCTGTTTGTGGAATTTCTTTTAGTGAAGTAGTTGTTATCTTCTTATTGATTGCTTTTAAATCTGAACTGCATTAAAGTCTATTAATATTTTAAATAATTAGTCCCCTTTCTAGCTTAAATCATTAAAGTATTTTTTAAAAATTAGTAATGTCAACTATTGATACTGTCTTAAAAGATTTTATCTATTTTGCCCTGCAATAACATATATACTATACTTTTTTAATTGATGATCACTCACTATATTGAATTTGTTAAAAAATTATAGTGTTGATATATATATATATATATATATATATATATAATCTATATATATATATATATATATATATATATATTGATTTATTAGATTCAATACAATTCAACCAAGCTTTGTTTTTATTTGGATATTTCCTATTTGAAATTTTTGATAAAGAAATTAAAAGAATTCTTAATATATGCCTTTTTTTACATCAATTATTGCAAATTTATAATCTCTTCTATTTTGTTTTAACATTTAAATTTAACTTCATTACTTTAATTTTTTACCTGTTTTTGTTTCTATCATTAAAATTTCACTGACAATTTTGAAATACTATTTCACATAATCATGAGCGTTTTCTATTTGTTGTCCTTTCATAATTTATTTATTTATCCAATCAATTCATGTTGCAAAGTATTAGTCGATTTTTCAATTTAATTCTCTCTTTACGCTGTTTTCCAATTTTTTGATAGCTTCCATGTGATGTCATTAAATACTTTTTTTTCCAGTTCTTGCAATCTTACTTCAGTCACAATCAAATGTTGGTTTAGATCCAAAATTTTGTGATTTTTAGCACTTCTATCTTTGGTCATTAACATTTGTATCAAATGACGTTATAAATTCTAAATATGAATAAGATGTATTTTTATACTCTGATATATTTTTATACTCTGATATATTTTTGTACAGAGTTAAAAGTTAATAATAGTGGATAACATGCTGTGAAAAACTGTGAAATTCTCTGTAATAATTGTTCATCATGATAATAGCTACATGGTAATTACAACTGCAATAGCAATAATGTATAGAGAGAGCATTAAGAATTTATCCTGCTTATGTTTCATTTAAAAGTTTAATAGTAACTGTTAAAAAAATTAATAGCTTATATAAACTACATTGCTAATAATAACTGTAAAATTTTATGTTTCATGATACAGCATTATCAACATTTTATAATCATAGAAATAATGCACTGTATGATGAATAGCTATATCAGTATTTTAAACTTTAGTAGTCTTTTAATTCACAGGAGTAGAAAAAAAGTTAGTCAATGACAAATCGAACAATATGGAATTGTACCAGGGTAATAATTCGGTTGTATTAATATAAAGTATTAGAAGAAATTATTGTGAGATTTAGTACAATAGCCAAATGTTAGACTCTGAAGTATAAGGTCATTAGATCAATTCCACTGCAGGCATTTTGTCATCGAATTACTTATGAATTTCCAAACAATACAACTATTCCAATAATATTATATTATTAAATAAGCAATTTATATGTGGCTGCACAATGAGCATTCGTGCGCTAAAGGCAAAGTGTGAGTGGTTATTTCTGATAAACAATCATTCTTACCACAGAAAGTTATGTTCAAAAATTTATGGCTAGTTCAGATGCCTGCAAATCATTTATCAGAATAAGACAGAACATATCAATCAAGGCGTTCACGTTGTCAAAAAATGATTTATTTCTCGCCAGTAATAATGTACGTACATATATATTAGTAAATTTTTAATAAATTTCATCTGAAATTTTATATATATTTTACTCTATATAAATAAAATGATATTAAAAGTTATAATACTTTTTTGTAATAAATATTATAATTGATGTTTTGATATTTTAAATGCACAAACTATTATATTTATTTAAAGAAGCTAGAATGAAAGTAATTTAATTCGTCGAAATGTTTTGTTTTCTAAATAAACATTGTCCATATGTCACTTTAATTTTATCAACTATTTGACTCGTTGAAAGATTAAATAAATTAAATTTATAAAAGAATTGTAAACTGCAAAGCATATGTTATATTTGAGTTAAACAAATTTCTAATTTATTATCACATAGTTTTCTTCCAAAAAAAAAAAAAAAAGCTCTTTCACAACATCAGGGACCATTTTCTTCAAGTCTTTTATTACTTGATTCTGCATTTCAAAATTTATACATAATTTCTTTTTTTAAAGTTTTTTTTAATTATTTTTTTTACACTCTGTGGTTCTTTTATCGTAGTCTTCATAATTCCTGTTTATTTTGCGGAGGCTCTCAACCTTCCTAATGCCGCGACTCTTTAATACAGTTATTTATGTTGTGATGATTCCCAACCTGTAATTTTGCTACTGTTATGAATCGAAAATATATGTTTTCCAATAGTCTTAGTTGACTCCTGTGAAAGGTTGTTCAACACTCAAAGGGGTCGCAACCCAAAGGTTGAGAACAGAAGATTTATGGTGAATTCACTATAATAAAAATTTCACATATTTTAAAACCTATATAAATGGAAAAGAAATAGAGATGAATTTTATAATATTTGGAAATATTATATTTCCTAGAAAAAAAACCCATTGAAGCAGACATATTTTCAAAAGACTTCAGTGCTGTCGTTATAGTGATTTATAATTAAACAAACATACAGGAAGGGAAAGAAGGAAGTGCTGAAACCTGACAATTAAAAATAATAATAATAAATTATATGATATGAAGTTGTATCTTGATTTTAGCATGGAGTGAAAGCATAGTTTACTAAGATTGAACACAAATAGAAACTTCAATCTTCAAAGAAGTTTTAATTTTTAAAAAATTGATTTATAAAAAACATAAGACATTACTTTATTAGAAAGAAAATAATATGTAATGTCCAAGATACTTGGTGATACAGAAAATAGAGAATGACAACAAAGGCAATGAACTGAAGAAGACTGTTTGCAACATAGACTTTTTCAAAGAGCTAATATCAATATAATCAGAATTTGTCTACATAGAGAAATAAAATGTTTTTTTTTGTATGACTTTGATGAGACGCCCATAAATCAACATGAGTCAGTCGATCAAATAATATGGAAACCAAAAAAAAAAAAACCCTTCTTATTTACCTATGTAAATGTGAAAATACATTACATTTTTACAGCAGCCTATTTTTAAATAATATTAGTTTAAAGAGAATTGTTTAGGATTAAAAGTGAGAATGCATTTATAGCAATCTATAGTCTACAAATAATGGAAATTGTTAAATGATCTCGTTAATAGCTAATATTAAAAAAAATCATACTTATCATTACAAATCTGGAATGATTTCAAATTTTATTTGCATTAACTTCTTCTCCTCTTGAAATTATAGGGCTAACATTTAAACTTATGTAATAATGATACAAATTGGAGTCAAGAATCATGACATTGTTTATATACTTTATTTTTTATAAGGTTTTCAATTTTTTTTCTCTTCCTTTTTTCAAGCTTATTTAATTATATCACACTTTAATTTTATTTCAACTTTTTTCCTTTAACAAAGTAAAATCAAAAAAGATAATTTAAACGCTGATAGAAGAAAGTAAGCCCAACTAAAGTAAATGAAAATCTAAGAATAAATTCCATAGTTTGAAGTAATTTAGCATTTTGCTTAAAACACATAAGAAAAATAAATTAGAAATGGTGAATGAAAATCTAAATTTACTTGTCTTTATCAAATAATAAAAGATTATTTGGCTCTTCTATATATGAAGAAAACCTGGCTGTTGAAGTAGAGTACATGAAGAGAATTTGAAACATAATTTTCTTACATGTGTATGTGAAAAATTCTAAGTCTTAAGAGGTTATATAGATACTTGGTAAACATTTTGATTCAGACATATAAAATAAATAGAGAAGCAGTGTTCGCCAATGTTTTAAAGAATTGTGAAGATAAAGCAGAAAATGGTTTGGATTTCCATAAAGTAATACGAGACGATTTTCAAATTTAAATGTTGGTATTTTTAAACGAAATATTTTTTTTTTACTGATAAGGTTATATAAAGATTTAAATCGTTGCCTAATTAATGGCCATGAGTAATATTTTGGATTTAAAGAAATTAAAATTATTTAAGAATGCAAACATAACTGATAGTTTATAAAAAAGAATAAATAAAATAGAAAGGTAAATAAAATCTATAATAAAAATAAGGAAAAGTTAAATCAATCTTTAACACTGCATACTATATCACTGGCTTTTAATTCATCTTCAAATGGAATATAGGAATGAAATAATATATAGATAAAATATAATTTTTCTGTCTTGCTTTAAATCTTATCTTATGAATTTTTAATAATTATAATGTTTCCATTTATGAATCTTTTCTAAGTTATTTTATATCTACTTCCTCACTGATTATCTTTAGAATAAGCATTCTAGAGCCTTTTTTGACATTATTTTTTATTTTTCAGTGGTATGAGACTCATCCACAAGGCAGTTTTGATAAGTGTATGCATTTTTTATTTATAATTCTATCAAAAATCTGTTATTAAATAGTTATTACTTCTGAGTCAGCAAATGAATTGTTTTTCAAAATTTTATATCCATGTAGAAATGGATTTTACATAGTTCTTCTGAAGAGTAGCATTTTTCTCAATTCGATAAAACTATATACAGTATCTATCTATTGTAAATTGATAAAAACACTTTTATTATTCTTACTATGCTTTCAATATCTTCTTCTGTACTTTAAGTTCATAAAATGAAGATATTTTAGTAGCACAATCATTGCTTCTTTTAAGATTAAGATTCTTTTCACATCAATTATTAATACTTTTGACTTATTAGTATTAATTTAAAAATCAATTTTCTAATTCTTAATTAAACAATTAACTTCTCACAATAATCATAGTTGCAGTTCATCCACATAGAAAGATCTTTTATTTTGGTATTAGAAGATTTTTGGATAAACCTTAAAATTTTATCCTCATGTCCAAAACCATTAAAACATCATTATAGAACAAATGATCAATAATAAATTATTTCTATCACAATTATATGTTTTTTGTATTATCAATAACATAATTTTATTAAATATAAACAATGATTAATATATATATATGCGTGTGTGCGTGCGTGTGTATGAGTTGGGCTGCAGCGGTAAGTATATATTTTTCTAAATCAAAGAGTATATTAAAACTAAGTAAAAATTAAAAAAGAAATCTTTAGGACCTGATTTAAAACTTTAATTTTTTTACTATCAGCTTGATTAGAATGAATTATTTTAAACAATTCTCTGTTGGATAAAACTATTTAGAGTGGTAAAACAAATTTTATAAGAGATCTTTCTTAGTACTAGATATCTTATTGGTAAATATTGGATTTCTATTGGGAAAAAAATGCTTGCACTAAAATTCTAATTATTTAATTAAATATTATTTTGAGAAATATTACTGGCGTAGGGAAGTCTATTCCTTTGCAATGACATTAAATTTTTTTCATATATTCCTTCAACAGATATTAGATGCTGCCTCACAAAAAATTTATAAAAAGATATTGAATAAAGAATATATTCCACTAACTCAAAATATAGTTTCAAAATTTAAAATTCATTTCAAATAAATATCCATTTATTGAATGTGCAATGAAAAATCTTTTCAAACCAACTGAAAATTTATGCACAGAAAATGACACCTTCCAAAATTCTAAACCATTTTTTTCCGAGATTCAATCATAAAGCCATATGATTTTGATATTATTAGATAATAATGAAGTCACATCAGCAGATTCTGGCAACTTTTAGTTTAACTATTACTGATCTTTCTATATAGATAATGATTGACAAATCTATGGATACAGTGGCAGAATTGAACAACTTAATAAAGCCCAAAAAATATCTTAGTTGAAATATCTGCAGACAACTTTAAAATATTTTATTAATAGATTTCTATCTAAAGTTGAAGAAAAAAAAAAAAGCCAAATAAATAAATTGTTTATTCAAAATGCTTTGGTTATTATATTCAAATTGTTTCCTAAATCAGTTACTTATTATATATCAAAATATAACAATATTGAAATAATTTAAAGTATTTGCGTTTTATTTTATATAAATGGCTCAAGCTTATGTATACAATATTTTATTTCATGAATTATTTCAGTTTTCTAAAGCAGATTGATCCTAATTAGATCAGATAATATAGGTTCTATTGTCTTTTTGAACTTGCGTAATAGTTCTTATTTATTAATTTAAAAAATGAAACCTTAATAGTAAGTGAAATTTAAATATTAAATAATAATTCAAATAATTAGTTCAGTTTAAATAAAAATTATCAATTTTGAATTGTCTTTTTGAATACATTATAAATATTTAAAGAATTAATGCAAAAACATCTGCATTGTTTTTTGTTGTGTTTTCCATTAACGGATTTAATTAATTTTAGTAAACAGTTCATCATCATCATCAACAACTATTATCAGTCCATTGTAGGATAACCTTTCTAAGTTCAATCCATCTTCTACAATATCTAGATCCTCTTTTCCACATCATCCCTGTACACTTTTTTAATTCATTCATTCATCACATATGTAGTCGCTTCCTGAATATTTTATAATCTCTTGGAATCCAGTTTAAAATTTCAATTGTCGACCTATTATTATCTCTTCTAATAATATGTCCAACACGACTCCACTTTAGTCTTTTAATTCTTTTAATGATGTCAGTAACACCTGTTTATTCTCTTATCAATGTATTGTGTGTTCACTCTTTTCTTGTTATTTCTAGCATGCATCTCCCCACACACTTTGAGTGATCTGAAGTCTTTGTATTGCTCTTCTATTAAGTATTCAGGCCTCAGATCCATAAGTAAAAACTGGTAAAATACATTTATTAAAAACCTTCCTATTCAAATACATAGCCATATTTCCTTTTAATATCAAGTTATTTCTACCAAAAGCATTCCAACCCAGTTTAATTCTATGATTAATTTCATCCATTAGGTTTTCATCTGTAGTAATAATCTGAACAAGGTATTTGTAGGTGTTAACTTTTTTTAACTCATTATAATCAATCTTTATTTTTATCTTTTGAGAAAATCCATTGAACATTATTTTAGTTTTTTTAGTATTTACCTTGAGTCCCACATTCTTAGTGTTTTCCTGATGGTTTATGATGATGGTATTCTAGTTGTATTTTTATATTAGACTATTTCCATTATCTAATATGCATATTGAATGTCTTTAGAAAAAATTAACTTTATTTAAATATTCCAAATACATTCAATTGTTAATCAAACAGGTTAGTATATACACAATATTTTGAGAGTTATCCTCCCCTCTTCTTCAGATGTTTCTGGCCTGACCAGTTATTACTATAATTGGATTCGAACCTGGGTCCTTAGATTCTTGATTATTGAATTTTAAGGTAACACTCTAACCAACTGGGCCACTTGCCAAAGGCAACAATGAGAAGAAATTTCATATTGGATAAAGAAGAAAAGGTACAAAGAAGAAAATTAAAAAAAAAAACTGCTCCCATTACAATGGCAAAAAATCCCATAAGCCAATCTAGTGTGACTACATATAAGGTACTGAAACCACTAATCAATTTTGCTCTTAGGAAAAAGTGAAAAAATCAGGAGGAACCTCATATATAAGTATATGAAATTTCTACTGACTGTTGCCCTTTGGCAGGTTGCCTCAGTTGGTTAGATCATTACCTTAAAATTCAATAATCAAGATTCTAAAAACCAGGTTCGAATCCCATGCTCACTGGTCAGGCCAGAAACGTGAAGAAGAGAGGAGAATAATACTTCTCAAAACGTTGTGCACGTACTAACCTGTTTGATGTGCTATTAATAACAGTTGAATGTATTTGGAATATTTAAATAAAATTAAATTTTTCTAAAGACAGTCAATATGGATATGATGGAAATAGTCCAATATAAAAATACACCCCGCATTCTTAGTTTCATCTGATAACTTTTGCAATATTTCCTGAAGCTCTTAATCCTTATTTGCAAAAAGAACATCATCTGCAAAATTTAAATGACTTAAATAATCTCCATTGATTTTTATTTCTTTAGCTTCACATTTTAATTCACAAAATACTTCTTGCAGCACTGCCATAAAAAGTTTTGGAGATATGGAGACATCCTGTCTTATACCCTTCTTAATGTTAACTTTCCTAGTATCATTATACAATATAATTGTTACTGTTGTATTTTTATAAATATTCTTCAGAATATGACAATACCTTGGGTCTATATTATGGTGATCCAATGCTTTAATCACTGAAGAAATTCTTATAGAATCAAATGCCTTTTCATAAATGACAATTCCAAAGCAGAATATCATCTCACATTCATTGGTCCTTTCTATAACTTTTCTCAATACTTGGATATGTTTTACAGTAGTAAAAACACTTTTAAATCCAGCTTGTTCTTTGGTTGACTGAAATCCAATGGTCTCTGTAGATGAGTTGTAATTATCTTATTAAAATTTTTATATAAAACTGATAGATCTGTAATTTCTAATATCTTCTTTATCACCTTTTGAAAATATTAATATTAATATTGCATTCTTCCAAACATCTGACACATCTTTATCATTTAGGCATTTGGTATATAACTTTTCCAACATTTTTCTTATTTCTTCACCTGCTTCTTTATATATATATATATATATATATATATATATATATATATATATATATATATATATATATATATATATATATATATATATATATATATATATATATATATATATATTGATTAAAATTCCATCATTACCTGGATATATCCCTTTATTTATAAATTTAATTGCATGTCTCACTTCTTCATTTAAATTCCTGGGCAAGCCAGAAGATATAATAGATATAAGAGTACTTGTTCTTTATTACTAATATAATTCTCAATACAACTCTTCTACCCATTTCATGATGTCAACTCTCTTTTTAGTAATAGTTCCATCTTTTTTTCTTATTGCAGATATGTTTACTACCAACACCAACATGTTCTTTTACACTCCTGACACTTTTATTCTCTTCTACAGCATCCCTTACTAGTTCACAATTACACTTTTTTATATCATTGATAATTCTTTTTCACATCATTTTACAAATTAGATATTCAATTCTTCTTAATATATCATTTTTATATATATCTTTATTATTCCTTTTTTTTTTCATAACTTCTCTAGTCTCAGTAGAAATTTTATCGGTCAATTGTTGTTTTTTCTACCAGCTATCTTTGCTGTAGTTTTTAAAAGTGTATTAGTTATTTTCCTATTAATTTCATTCAAATCTGAATCATGCTCTAAATCTACTAACACTTGAAAACCGATTTGTAAGTTCTAATTAAAATTTATTAGAATGTTTCTGAAGATTAGGAATATCTACTATAAATATTGTTTTCTTAATAATTTTTATTTCTCTAGTTTTGCATTAACATCCATCTTACATCTTAGTAATTGATGATCACTTCCTGTGTTGAATTTATTAAGGTCATTACAATCTTGAAGTATACATTTTCTATTAGTGAAAATATAATCCAATTCTGTTATACCTTAATTTGGATGCTTCCATATCCATTTACTTTTAACATTTTTCTCAAAAAAAAAAGATTCATAATGTAAAGATTTTTTCCTGCAAACTCCACAAATCTATGTCCTCCTTCATTTCTATTAATATAACCAAATTTACCTACAGCACTTTTATGCTTCATTTGCTTACCAATTTTAGCATTGAAGTCTGCCATAACAATTTTAAAATGTTGTCTAGTCTGATAAAAAAGCCTTTTGTACATCCATATAAAAATCTTCTACTAATTTCTTACTATGAGAACTTTTGGGAGCATAAATCCGAATCATTTGCATTTGGTATCTGCTATTAGGTTGAAAAACTCATCTTGCCACCCTGTTCAATATACCATCAATTCTCACAATGTGGTTTTTCCACTTTTTATTTATAATGAATCCTAATCCACTTGTACTTCCAATATCTGTGCCGTTGTAGTAAAATACATGTCCACATTTTAAATCAATTGTCTCTTCACCTTTTCTTCTAATTTCACAAAGTCAAATAATGTACCATTTAATATGAGAAGTTTTTTTTCCAATTCTTGCAAACTTGCTTTACTTGAAAGGAATCTACAATTGCAAGTACCTAAATAAAATGTCATCACCAAATGGCAGCTTGGGGCCACAATCAGAGGATTTTTATCCCCTTCCACCTATTGCCACTAACTATTGTCTTGAATGGTGACTTTACAGTTTTCTGGTAATAAGGGCCATGATTTATTTTTGTCTGTTATAATTGTATATATCTATTAAAAAAAATCATGCACTCACACATTCATTCTACCTTATCAGGCAACTGGGAAGAAAGACCATTTCTTAATCATTTACTAATAGATAAAAAGCCAATAAACTCACAATACTGGCTGATGCATGTTAGTGATTAGCCCATACATATTCATATGCTAAATGAATAATCACATAGTAATAATAGCTGCAACAAGAATGTATGGAATGGATATTAGTGATTTTCCCTGCTCAGTTGCTTTGTAGCATCCAAGAGTAATCTAAGGGTCTTCTTTAAGTTAACAAATTCCTTCTGCAGCCAAACTGTTATATATAATTATTTAACAAAATCATAGTCAAAATAAAATTTCTAATTTAAGATTGCAAAAACATATTTAAATCTAACAGCATCATGTCATGACTTGTAGTCTCAACATTTCTAGGTTGATTATATATAGTGTATATTCATAATAGTTAAAGATTTCTTAAAACCTGGGTAACTATGTCTTTATGAAAAAAACATGTATGTTTGTAATTGTCATAAACACTATTTTTTATATCTGAAAAGAATGTAATAGAAACAAACTCCTTATATTTGTTATATAAATCATAAAACAAATATCTATCGATATATTTTTTCATTTGTAATAAAATTCACATGATTACACTTAAATTTGTTTGAATATATAGGGTATATGAGCACAGGCTTTAACACGACCCACCACTTCCCACTCTATCTCATAACACTGACACGAACACATATATGTCGAATATAAGTATTTAATGATAAACCAGCAATTATCAGTTGGTCCAGATTAACATCTCTACACATAGATGCAATAAGTGCTCTGATATATATTAAGATAGCCAGTCTTCATACTTTAATGGACTGGCTTCAATCCACTCCACACTACAACTCTCAACCATCCATCCAATTAAAAATCTGATGGAATGCTTAAAGGCCACCCTGAGGTCAAGATTCTTATCACACTCATATTGACCTAAAGTCAATCTATCCTCTCATGTACAAGACATAATCCATTTAATACATATATGAGGGATGGCCAGATATCTCTACTATGTAATAACTAAAATACAGGTTTATTATATACCTGTATCAATATATGTAATATATAGTGTATATGAGCACAGACTTTCACATGACACACTATTCTCCACTTTATCTCATAACACTGATACACTTGAACACATATATGTCGAAAAGATAAATAATCACCAATATATGTATTTCGTACTAAACCAGCAATCATCAGTTGGTCCAGATTATTATCTCTACACATATATAGCAATAAAGACTCAGATATATATTAAGATAGCTAATCTTCATACTTTAATGGACAGGCTTCAATCCACTCCACACTCCAACTTTTCAACCATCCATCCAATTGAAAATATGATGATGGAACGCTCAAAGGCTACCCTGAGGCCGAGATTTTCATCAATGTAATACATATTTTATTGCTTGAAGGATTATAGAACGTTCGAGCACAAAAATTGATAGCAAGAACTTCAACTTCAAGCCAGAAATATTTAGCTTTAGAGCATACCATATTATCACGTACTAAAAATACTCAGAGCAGAATACCTCTTGACAAAAACTTCTCAACTAAAAAAATAATAATAATAATTTTAACTTGGATTTGAAAACCTGATCATTACAAAATAGTGCACTACTTCACTATGGAGCATATTTTATCTAGATAGTCAGTTTTTATTTATTTCATTAAATAAGAGGTCTTGAAATTGTTTTAAGTTAATTATTTTAAATTTTAAGAAATTCTAATAATACTGTCTTTTCCAGCAATCTCTCTAGGCAGTCTCATATCATGCTGATATTTTTTTTAAAAAAATGTTTTAGATAATTAATATTTAAAAGTTATTAAAATAGCGGAAGCGCTTACAATTGAAATAAACATTTTATTTTTATATTCTTTTTTTAAATAAAGTTTACTTGAAAAAAAAAATAAACCAATTTTTAAATTAAAATTAAATCTAGTACAATAATAATAACAAAATGTTGGGAGACAATTTCCGGCCAATCAGTTTTGATTTTATTGTCAAAGATTTTTAGAGAAAAGAAAAAATTGTAATATTTGTTTTCCTTTTTAAATAATCACTTGCAAATTAATTGCGCATTAATAAATAATTGATTAGAAAGTAAACTATAATTATTCATTAAAAATTCTTTTATTTGTTTAAGTTTTTTTAAAAAATTAATGTATTCTCATATTATCAAATTCCACTATTATAATAAAATTGAATTTTTAAAAGGTATGTAAAATATTAATATGTAATCAGACATTTAATTAAAAAGCTAAATATTAAATAGTTAAAAACATTGTTATGCATATAATAAAGCTAAAAATATCTATCTGTCTATCCGTCTATCTATCTATCTATCTATCTATCCATCTATCCATCTATCTATCTATCTATCTATCTATCTATCTATCTATCTATCTATCTATCTATCTATCTATCTATCTATCTATCTATCTATCTATTCACCCATCAATCCATCTATCTATCTACCTACCTAACTTATCTACCTAACTGGAAAACAAGCACGTAAATATATATACTTCAATTAAATAATGTGGAAGCAGTGGTGGTTTTCAGAAAATCATAAAAGAAATAATCAATTAATAAAAAAGTCTATTTTTAATATGTATATAAGAGTTTTATAGCCTAATGGTAGGCAAGGTTACCAATCACTTAATATATACTAATTGGTTTAGTGTATACCGTAATTGCTAATGACTTTTCTTATTTGAAGATTAATAAAAACTAGACTCATTTTTGAGTCTTTTTTTAAAAAAAAACATATTATTTCTTAACATTTACTTTTTCTAATAAATTACAGTATATCGACTTTTATCTAACAAAATAGTATATCAAAACAGACAATTAATTTATTTCAAGAAATAAATGAGTCAGTTAAAAAAATGTAGAAAACTTTTTATTGTTTAACTCTTTTTATGAGTTTTTTTTTTTTAAAAAAAAAAAAAAAGATTGAGTTCAGAAATTTGATCATGTCATAATGATCAAAATCTCGTCTTCGGGGAATGTATCGTGCATTGACTATGTTATTTTTCTCATTAAAAGTTATAAAACCATATGGATAGATTTAAAATCATCAATTGATATATGTGTGTGTTTATAAACGCTATATAAAATCTTTCTCTAGCAAGTATTTAGCAGATCTAAAAACGGCAGAATAAAAAAGTTCGAGCATCGGAAATACCTGAACAGGAATTTATCCAAGGATTTAACACTCCAGATTTTGATAACGTAACCTTATACTAAACCACTCAGAGCGGCATTCCAGAAAATTCAATTGTTGATCCCTAACTTATT
Organism: Epiperipatus broadwayi; assembly: GCA_028023455.1. NCBI lineage: Eukaryota > Metazoa > Onychophora > Udeonychophora > Euonychophora > Peripatidae > Epiperipatus > Epiperipatus broadwayi. Next base: position 44,064 of record JAQFVV010007203.1, on the reverse strand, counting down.
ATTAATTATCGTGAAGTGCTATATAATTTTAAAACTAAAATATAGGGACTTATGTTAAAACGGTACAGTCATAAAAGATTGAATGAAATGTAATATACATAGGTATGTATCCCAAATATATATGTGTTAAAAACAAATTTTTATGGTATGTTTATTTATATTTTAGAGCATTTTGATTCTATAAGAAAATTGAAAAGGGGATTGTATAGGCGAGGTTTGAAATTATTTACAGCTGGAATAGAAATAACATTACAAATTATATGCATTTTGTAATATGTTCCCCAAGCTACTTAGCCTAAAAGCACTTCATTCAAAGTAAAGTGGACAGAGGGTTAACATTTACACACAGCCTTATTTTAGAATGCTATGTTTAGTTAATTAAACAATTATTATCATCAAAACTTAACTGATCGTAAAAATAATAATTTACTACTAAAATTATTAGGTAGAATTCAGTTGTGACAAACCGTAATATATATAAACGAATATCTTCACTTTATAAATTTTCAAAGAATGTGGAATTGAAAATTAAAAAGTTAGAGTTGTTTTTGAAAAACACGCAGCTCAATTGAATGTATTAACTTCTAGGTTTGAGAAGATATATATTTTGGTTGACTTTAAAGTAGGCCAAGTAAAAATGATATTATCAATGTTATAGCATTAAGTCATGACTGCATTAAGAAAAAAAGCCTTATTCTTCAGTTTAGAGAAATTAAAAAATATCAATATGGAAAAGTAGCTTTTTGCATATTCTCATCATTATGATTTAGTACATGTTTATAGATTTCTCAACATAACTAACGAATGGCCATCAAATGAGCATTGAAGAAATGAATAACATTCCAAGACCTATTATGACGCCTTAAATTGTAGCCTGTTAGTTGTACTCAGAATTAAATAGCTCTATTGCCATGGTGTAATCCTACTAATAATAATCAAAGCAAAACAACAACTTATCAAAACTAGTCTGTAATGATGTCTATGGATAATTCACACATGGATTTACTAATGTAATAAGCAGCTTAATTCTACTTCATTTTTATCCAGTAATGTCTATATTGTGCTAAAATGAAACTACTTGAAGCTACAATAAAAGAAAAAAAACAAAATTGTTTTTTCATTTATTGTAGTTTCACGTAGTTGCGTTTTAGCACAATATAGACATAACGTGGATTTATTAAAAACTATTAATGGATTTTTACATTCAAGATTCTACATACACACAAGCTATATACTAATAATAATGATGACAATAATAATAATAATGAATATTCGCAGACCATCTCAATAAATAATATTAGCAAGAAACTTGATTTTTTCAATCTCTAGATTTAATATATGGGTAATATGTAAATTGATAAAGAACTTATTCTTTTATAGATATAATGCAATTTTTTTAAAAAAAATGGAGAGTGTATTCTTATATCTTATAAAGATAGATGATGATTTTGTATGTGCTATATGTTAAATTTTAAGTTATAAGATAGCTGAATCAGAAGCATTAGTCATACAAAGTCAAGTCTAGAATTAATGAATGGCGATTTCATTAATATTGGGGCAAATAAAATAATAAATCAAGTGCTTAACTAGAACATTAATATATATGCGAGAAGTGGTCAAACCACTTAATGTAGACATATATAATATGTGTCATTATATCAATTTCTTTATTTGTGCAATAAATATTTTGTTCATTTACTAACCTAGCCTACTATTATTTTATTCCAATTTTCTTTTAAATCAACATTTGCCAGTCATTTATGATTAGATGATGCATCTGGAAATATAATAAGTATCCTGAAAAGAACATTGTAAAGGAATATTTCTAAATAGAATAAAGTTTTTAATTTGATACACAGTAGCTTGAAAGTTTATTTTAATAGTACATATGCCTGTGAGATTTTACATGTCAATCACTACCATGTTATATTTAATTGCTCTACATGAGGTATGATCATCACATTTTGTTTATTTCCATTTATTGTTTTTTGCCTTATTTATATCTTATGAAAGATCATCTCTTAAATTATATTTTTTGCTTCAATATGTTGGCTCAATAAATTAATAGAAGTAACTTATTCGTATATATGGTTATCGAATGTCAATCCAATATAAACTCAATCAACACCAAGCTCTTGAAACTCTTACTGGTAAAAATGATATAAATATGTTGATCTCAAAATTAAAGCAGTAATAATTGTATTGGAAAAATAAATACAGAAAAATAGTGCATATTCATAAAGTAAAATGCAAAAAATGAGGATAAGTAATAACTGCAGACTAACTAAAAATTATAATAAGTGGGTTATTTAAAATAAAATTCTGGTGAAATAGGCAGTATAGTATATAGTCTAATGTGTTAAAAAGGAAATGGTCACCCAAGAGATATGAAATGAACTAAAAGAAGGAATTGATAGACAGTGTATTATTAAATGATAAAAACAAAACAAAATAAAACTAAAAATAAGATGAAAGCAAGGGAAGTTGAAATTAAAAAGATATAAATGCTAGGAGAGATAGAAACTGCCAAATCAATAATAGTAGTAAATAGTAATATCTCAAAAATACAGGACAAAGAATAGCTTTAATCTCCAATGCTTAATGCATAATGAGAAATTTTCTATAATGATTAGGAACATGCTTTTACTAATACAAAAGAATATGAAACAAATGAAAAACCATTCTAAAGAGTTAAAAGTTAAAATGAAAGAAATGAAACCAAACAATCAAAACTAGTCAACACAAGTAAAGTACTAATCCAAGCAAATGATAGGAATTAAAAATAAAATGGATAACATGTCCAAGAAACTTAAGGTCCACCCAACAAAAAAAAAGCAGTCCAACAGATTTATAAAAATATGGAAAATTTAGAAAAAGGACTAATGAAAGGATGAAAAGGATCAAATCATAAGATTGAAGAAATAAATCAAAAAGTGAAATACAAAAAAAAAAAAACAATAAAAAAAGTTGACATGATCTTGAACTGTAGATTTAGGACGTTGTCAAAAACATTAAAGGCACAAATTATAAAACCAAAAGAAAAACACAGAAGAAAGTAAATGCAATTGTATAATACTTTGATGTGATCCAAATCAAAAGAGAAAAAAGAATGGGGCACTGATTCAGAATTTCAAAATTGGTCAAATTGTTGCAGTTGGAAAAAAAATTAAGATCCTATAATTACTTTATACAATACTAACATTGAAACTTGAAAAAGATTACACAATTGAAAATCTATTTCACAAGATTATTAAACTAATAAAATAATTGTGCAGTCAGCTGCTCATGAAATCACATAGCATTCAAATTCCTAAAGTAGCATGTTAAGCACAACTATTCCATCTAATTAAACTAAACAAAGTTTATTTTAATTTCAACACTTGAGAACTAATTCAAGAGTCATTAGTTTTTGTACCTTTTGTGTACACTATGCTAACAATTCAAATATATTATCATTCTTAGATAAATATCTAACACTATAGACTGAACAAATGTTATCATGCTATTCAAGATTTATTGATTATCAAATTATCAATTATATAAAATGTTCTAAATTTGGACAAATAAATACCTATAACTTTTCTAGCTTCTTTGAATTTTGAGTAAAAATTGATGCACTTTTGCAAAATATACTGAGATGTTTTCTTGCAGAAAGTAATGTTTCTATCCTATAATAAAACATTCATAAATTGGCTTTATTGAGATTATAGAAACTCACTGCATAATAAGACTCCAATCAATCTTTTAGTATATTAACCAAATATTAACATTGCTAAATGGATAGAAGAATAATCTTGATAAAATCTATGAATATCACTGCTATGAACCAATAGGAAGTTATTTTCCAAAAATAAACAGTAAAATTCAGGTTACTTTTTTTTGTAAATGGCATCATTTTAATTTCTAAGAATATTTTTAGTGTGTAAAAGTTGCTGACATTGATAAAGCTTTTCAAAACTAGCTCACTAACTGAATCAAAAAATCATTATATATGAAATAAGTTTATTCATAAGTTACATTCACCATGATATCTCTGATGATAATATTAAGAAGTAATCAACATAATTATGCAATTTAAATGATTTAATAAGTTTAAATTGATGCAATAATTAGTTTTTATAATACTATGTGATTATGTTAATACTAATTGTTTTATGCACATTTTAAAGTTATTTTATTATGGAATAGGATTACATATATTTCACTGAATGACATTACAAATAAGAATATATTTTTTGTAATATAATATTTCAAAGTTTTTCCAATAGTTAGTTCCATTAGTTAATTGTGCCTTTTAAGAACTTGTCGCTATTCAAAGCAACTTTCACAAAAAGTAAATTATTTTTGAATTTTTTTCAAGAGAGATCTATTTGTTTATCTAACACAATTCTATATTTAAATAGAAATCTATATGAATATTTTAAAGATATTTTTGTGTAATCAAATTTTTTATCAATTTTGTGAGTTTCAGAAGTTTGCTTATTTTTATTTTTGACCAAAAAAAAAAAAAAAACTACAATAAATTGCTATACTTTGATTTTAATTTTTTAAATGAGCAAATAATAGCTTATGTTTATTTGCAGTGCTTTATTTTCTATACTGTATGTGCTTAGTAGTTTTTCAACATATAAAAATATAATGTGTATATTCAAATATTTATAATGCACCTTAATTTAAAAATAAACAAGTTAAGATTATAAACAAAAACAATTTTTAAAAAAAAATAAAGTAATGCAGATAGCACATATATTTAAATATATAAGTATTAGTGTCTTACTATTTACATATAGATGATCCAAATATATTGGCATTCGATAATACTTAAAAGCTTAAAAAAAATTAAAATTTAAAGATCTGTGTAAAAGATACAATGTAATGTTTTTTTACTTTGTCAAATTTATTTTTTTAAAGCATATAATGAGAGTTGATTTTTTTGTTTCCAATTATTTATCTATGTAATTTAATTAAAGTTGAAATTGGAAGGAAAGAAAAAATACACAGATTACTAATCCAGATAAATAAAAGAAAAAAATTCCAAAGTAAAAAGTATTTTTAACTCTAATTAAAGATGGCAGATTTATTTTATAAAAAAAAAAGACTTTGTAGTCTAAAACTAATAAAGAATGCACAAGATTATCAATGTGCATTTTTAACAAAAAGAAAAAGATAATATGTACAGAAGCTTCAAAACTGGATAGAGGTATAAAAAGAGGAAAACAACTTCAATCTAGGTCTTCTGGTTATTTTGTTCTTAGGGTTAGATGTTTCTGTGAGAGTGACCTGGGCAATGAAAGGCATCTGGCCAGGACCTGCTGAATAAAGTCTTCATGCAGAAATAGGAGTGAAGCATTGCAGACACTGTATTTGGTCATGAATAGACCATCCCAAAAACAGCTTCAGTGTACAGCTTTAAACCTGAATCAGGACAATAGAAATGACAGCAGGAGAAATCATTTAACTTTCAATGAGCTCAGGATCCCAACAAATACACATAAATTACAAGAATCTATACAAACTTACTGGTAAGCTAAGATTATTTATTCCCAGTTGTGACTAAATTAAATGTTTGCAAACCATTTTCAACTATAAGCTTATAATATACTACTAATAGAGACATTTCCATTTTTATTATTCAAGGAACTTTGTAAAAGCATAAGAAATGTGTAACAAGAACTTTTAATTATTTAATTAATATTAGCTGGATGATCAAGTGTGTGTTCCTTTCAATTATATTAATAATTTATTATTAAATATTTTAATTTGTATAATAAAATATTTATCTTTAATATTAATTTCAGTACTTGAGTATTAACTAAGCTATGACGTACTACACCTGAAGGCATACTACTCTAATCTTACGATTTTTAAGATAACGTCTCTTAGTGATCTCCAAACACTCTTAATCGATAAAGTTTGGCCACAGATCACATGGAGAAGTCACTGTGAAAATAACAAGATTAGAGTAATATGCCTTTGGGGCAGTACGTCATATCATAGTTAATATCAAAGAAGGAGAGGGAGATGTCCACCATGTTGGCCAAACCCTGAAACAAACAAATGGAATAATAAGTAAAATTGACTAAAATGTTAATTAAAATAATTAAGAAAATGTAAATATGAACAATCAAAAATCATTAGAATTATTAACAATATTTAATAATCATTTGGCCCTGTAAACAATAAAATGCCTAAAAATGCAATGTAAATATGAAAAATGGGATAAACCAAAAATTATTAATGATATTTAACAATAATTTGCTATGGTAAAATAATTATGAAAATGTAAATATAAATAATTAAAAATCAGTATTTTCAATTATATTTTAATCAAAAATCAGTATTTTTAATAATATTTTAATTTAACCCCATAAGTGGGGGGGGGGGAAAGAGTTAATATTCAAACAAATTAAGTAATCAAATGTAAATATGAAAAATGGGATAAACCAAAAATTATTAATGATATTTAACAATAATTTGCTACAGTAAAATAATTATGAAAATGTAAATATAAATAATCAAAAATCTTTAATCAAAAATCAGTATTTTCAATGATATTTTAATATTCAAACAAAAGAAGTAATAGCTAAACCCAAATTCATTACTTACAAGTAACTGCCTTTCATAAATACTGCGATATGCAAAAAGCATAAAATGGCAGATTTTACAACCAATTTTTCCTTGTACTGTTTCCAGAATGTAATTATAAGCAATATTTAAGTAATCGACAAACAAAAGGCAATAATAGGTAAAAAAATAATTTTTTTTTTCATGGTATTTAATAAATCCAAATTGATTATATTAAAGAAAAAAGTGGGAAAAATTGCTGTCAAATATTTACTACAAGTAACTGTCTTTCATAAATGCTGTGATATTGAACAACGTAAAATGGCTGATTTTACAACCAATTTTTAGCTGCACTGTTTCCAGAATATTATTATAAGCAATTTTTAAGTAATCATGAAATAAAGCTACAATAAGAGGTAAGAAATCATATTTTTTGGGGGGATGGTATTTAAAAAAAAGCAAAAAAATTATTATCAAAATTTTAACTATAAACAATTTCCTTTCTCAGCTACTGCGATAATGAAAAAGGAAAAATGACACCATGATAAGCAATTTTCCCCATACCGTTTATGAAACAAAATAACAAAAGTAAAAAAAAAGGTATATTAAATAAATTGTACTTACAAATAAAAGTCACTGTGGTGGTCTGAATTCACAGATATGTTGCAAAATAGCAGTCAAAGGGTCATCTTTGAAGCATCACCTCCACATGAATTCTGTTAAATATGAATCCAAGTGTTGTCTAGCTGTACCTCTGTGCTTCTTGTTATGCCATTTTAGTAGCCCCCACAACCTTTCTATATTTTGAGTGTGGACTCCAGTCGATGGGTCCACAAAATTATAGGTGTGATTGACCTGAAGCTGATCATATCCGGCCTCCTTTAATTCATCAGTTTTATAACCTTTCCAGCAGTCACGGTAAATTGTAGATCCTTCCTGCATATTGTCTCTGATGGCTTGCATGAGAGTGGATGCAGTTCTGTCTTGAATGTCCACCACAAAACATTCATCTGTCTCCCTGCAAACACCACCAAATATCCACTGCTGGGGAAGTACTCTGCTGGCATTATTTTTTCATCTTGAAAAAGGACTTTCATCAATTTCAACAACCCTGTTAGGGCCTCCAATTTTCACTTTTTCTTTACGCAATAGTCTCCATGTGCAGACTTCATGGAGATAATTGTTCCAGTCAATTGCTGTTTTACTGGTGATTTCTAACTGCTCCTCACAAAATCGTACTGATGTCAATTCTCTACACCAACTATATATAAATCTGATCGCAGTGACCAAACTAATTCTGGATCTTTCAAACCAAGTTCCTTTTTTGATAGTGATCCTTTTACAACAGTCTTTAACATTGCAGCACCATTGCTTCTTATAGTTCTTAATATATATAGTCATAGGATGGCCATTAACACAAAATTTCCCACTCTGGATAATTCCATACATTTGCAAAAATTCAACCACTTCATCTTCAGAAGATGGTAAGTCCCACAATTTTATATCCGACATTTTCTTATAAGTTGTTGATTAGTAATAAATTAGTAATAAAAATAACATGGCAATCAAAATGTAAATTAGTAATAAAAATCACAAAAATGGTAATTAGTCAGCAATAAAAATGTTAAATAAATAGCAATAATTAAAAATCACAAAAATTAGTAATCCAAATCATAGCAATGAAAATGTAAAATAAGCAATAATTTCACAATTAGCAAAATGTAAAATGAAAATCTCACAAAAGGGCGTATAACTGACAATAGAAAAAACACCTCTTGCTTGCAATATGACAGCAGGTAAAAGACAGATATTTACCACAATTCACCGCAATATTACGTAATCTCGTTGGTGACCACGAAAATACCTTGATCACTTCTATCGATTAGTCATGCCAATGTTTCAGTTGTCATGACATTGTTTTGGTTGATCGTCAATCTTATCTACTGGCGGCTTGTGTAGTACGTCATAGCTTAGTTAATACTCAAATACCTTAATTTCATTGTGCATTGTTAATGCTAGTTTATTATAATTTAAATGCATAATTTATCTTTTCCAATATACTTTGTTATTTATTATTTAAGCCCTGGGAATAATATTCTCTGAAATATAAATTGAGTTATGGAAAATCATAATCCCAATTTTACTTTTAGTTATTTTCTTTTTAATTTGAGATGTATGATGCATGGATTTTAGCAGATTCTTGTATGAATACTGGTGCACTTGTTAAAATAAATAAACTGATTCCATCAGTAATACAAATTGTAGTAATTAGTAGTCCAGGTAATCAGGAAATGTAGCTATATTTTTAGAAATATGAATAAAATATTTTCATTCTTTATAACTTGATTAACTCACCCATCCAAGTGTGTAAAAGCTGACCTACCAGAATGTGAAATACATTGCAGTATATATATTTTATATATATATATATATATATATATATATATATATATATATATATATATTATTTTTTTTTTTTATTATAATGATAAATATGCATAGAGCAGCAAACTGGTGATGTGAATAAGCAAAAATGAGAAACAAACAAGTTTTAAAGTAACTGTTAAATAAATAATCATCAATTATATAGTGATAAAATTGAAGAATAGTACTTGGGGTTTGATATATATAAATTGCCACAGTACAGCTAGTAACAACTATTTGTTTCTAAAACCATACATTCCAAATCTTGCACAATGAGGAGCATGTTCTCAGAGATATGGGGGGTTTTCTTTCTGCAAGTCATATATACTAATGCTATATAATTATTAGCATATGTTACATAAATCAAAATACATTATGCCAGTGCACTAATTAGAGATAATTAACTCATATATTTTTAAAAAATATAAAGCAATATATCCAATACTTGCTTTAGTATGTATATAAAAATAACAATCAGACAAATTAATAAACAATAAAATAATTTATTAATAAAAAATAAATCAATAGAGTATTATTTGTGATGGATATCAGGACAGAAGTTGAAATCTTTTATATCTCTAATTGTTTATTATAACTTCTCATACCTGTATATAAAAAAATGTTTTACTTATTTTAATGTAACTTTATTGAAATAGTTTCATTTATATTATTCTCAATGAATTATAACATAATTTACTTCATGAATAGTTCAAAGATTTTATTATTCTCATTCATTCATGAACAAAATACAATGTCTTATATGACAATCTCAAATTTCCAGTTTTCATTCTATATTCTTTTATAGTTTAATATGTCTTTTTATTTATTCATCTTGAATATTCAAAACAATATAAACATTAAAGTGTCTCCCTTTTAAACTATCTTACTGGTTTTCTTGAAAGTCTTTCTTCTTTCTTTGAATATCTTTCCTCTAGTTATATGTAGTGTTAGTATTTTATTTTGCTTAAAAAACTTTCTTAGCAATTTATATGTAAGATTCTGTTTCTTTCCCTCTCAAGAAGCTTCTAATAGTCGAGAGTGAGCACAATGGACAATGTACAATGAGTAACAGCTAATGTGCTACTTGCTTTAGTCTGGTGCTCCATATTACAAAAAAAAACATTGAAATATAATGAGCATTTTAATGTCTTTTAATAAATCAAACCATACATTCAGAAAAACACCAGTATTTTAATGTCTTTTAATAAATCAAAGCAATTAAAAAATTGACACTCCTCATATAATTTGTAATTTGTTAGTTATTTTTTCCTCTCTTTTTTCTTTAAGCAAGAGTGAAAGAGAGAGAGAGATACTTATTTCCTTTGCACATTATTGACATCATTTATATATGAAACCTTTTTGCTTTATTTACAAATTTTTGGGATTGTCCCTTCTTTGAAAATTAGTTAAATATATATATTAACATGCATTTACTAAATAAATAAAATCATTATTCCCAATCATTTTCTATGTGTAAAATAATTCATTCCTCATTTATTTCCATTTTGTATATATATATGTGTGTCTCATTAAGCACACTTATGCTATTTTACAAAATATATTTGCAATATACGTTGGTACTACTGTAGCAATGGCTAAATATCTGCTCTCTTTTAAAAGAAGACAGTGGAATTGTAAAACTTTACCATTTATCTTCTTCTTAATAATACCCAATTAATTTAAGTGCAATTGTTTTCTTGACATTTTTGACAAATGAAATTTTAAAATTAGAGACATTCTTGCTGTCTTCCACAAGCTAGTAATTTCTAATATTAATTTTATAATATTTTTTTAAGTGTCACTTCCTGGATTCAAATCATTTTTGGGATTGAAATATTCTAATTTGACATTATATTTATTTTTACAAAACCATTGTACTTCCTTTTATTCATGATCATTATTCTTTTTACACAGATTCAGGGTTGACAAAGATTAAGCCATTCTTTATTTTTGTAAATGTAAGTTTTACTTCTCTCCATGTATTTGTTTATTGGTGGAGATATCTTTCATGATGATTTAATCCATACACTATTTTTTTCAACCTGGATTGGAAATTTTACTTTCATCTTTCTCTTCTCTCATGTTTTAGTTTCCTTTTGTCCACAAACTGCAGAATTTAAAAATCTGATAGTAGCAATCCATTAGTTTAAACTCAGACTAGTTTTAGAGCATTTTACTCATTTTGATTGTCTTTTATTGTTTAATCCTTTTCTTTTGTATACATTATAATGTCAAACAATTTTCTTTTAACTTTCTTCAAATGCTCTTCCTTATCAATATTCAGGAAAGCAATTTCATTTTCTTGTCTAGAGATAAAAATTGCAAACATTTTTCAAGTAGTAAACTGTCACATTTTTTACATCTATCATTTTTTGTGGATGTCTGCATTAGGACTTTGTTTTCATTAGCATCATTACAAAACTGAACCATATTTAAACTTGATACTTCAGGGGTGTCTTTCATTACCACACTTGATTTTATATGTAAGGTTTCTGTAATTGATGTGTTTTCTTCTTCAATGATTTCAAGATCTATTACATTGATGATGACTTCTTTTGTTTCATATTCTGCAGGTACATCAGTTTACATAACTTTAGGAGCATTGATATCATCTGTAATTTCTTTATTTTTTTATAAACTTCAATATTTTCTGTATTTCTTTGTTTAATTGCTTTCTTATGTATTCCTTCAGGGTAACTATATTATTTTCTATACCACGAAAGTTTTCTTTCCTTTTTTTAAGTTATTCATTATATTCCTGTTACATTTTTTTTCTAAAATTTTTAATTTCTTTTATCATCTCTTTATTATTTCTCATGCCTTCTTGATTTTTTCTCATATCTTCTTTCATTGTTGCTAAAAACTTTCCAATGTGAATTGCATTGGCACAGTCAACTCTTTCTTTTTAATCACTGACTCAGCTTCCATTGGTTGTAGTTCTATGGTACTGAATGAATCAATAATTATTTGTTCAGATATGTTAACATTAGTATCTTTATACAGATATTTAATAATATTCAATATGATATTCTTTTTATTCTATTATTTTATAAATTAATAGCAACATCGTTCTCTACCCCTGCATAATCTTTCTTCGTTCAGCTTTAATACAGCCTTTTAACTTCTAGTTTTTCAATAAAAAAATTCTTTTATTTTGTACACATGCATATATATATATATATATATATATATATATATGTAGAATATATATATATATATATATATATTCTACACACATTTACCTTCCAATTTTCTTTATCAGAATAGAATCTTCAGTCTGAACACTGCTGTTGGAACCAATTTATGTGATAGTGACTATATGCAGGGCAGCTAATTGGTGATGGGTATAAGCAAAAATGAGAAGCAAACGATAGTTTTAGAGGTGTGCCAAGCTACTTTTTATTTTCCAAATAAATGGCGATCAACTAAATGGAGAAAAAAGTAAAATGAATTCATTATAAATGAAATAAACAAATATAGTTAAAATTTTAAATAAATTTATTTAATGTGGTGATTGACAGTGAATATTATTAGGTATTTTTGAATAATTTGATTTGCAATTAAAAACAGCCAAGCATAAACAGTCATTAACATAATTTTCAGTTATATGAGTACAATATTTAGATTTTTATAGTTTTTTTTTAAATTAGAATTTATTGGTTAATTAGAAATACAATATGAAAAACAATATATTTTTATGGTTATTAAGCTTTGTTATCTATGGTTTATCTTGTATTTAAACCTTTAGCAATACTTGGATGAGCTTGAGGCTACAAGGGATTGTTCATAATTGAGTATTCTTGTTTTTTTTTTGTGGTAGAACATTTAGGTTTTAGGCAACTAAAAATTGCCCATATATCATTAAATATTTTTATAGGGGCTACTATTTGTTCTCTTGTCATAATTTTCTATTTGATCTAATAAGATGTAGAGATTAAATCACAGTTATTATTCTTGAAGATTAATTGACATCATAGTACATTATAGTAACCAGATGGTGATTTTTGTCTTGAATAGACATAGTATATGTGGAGGTGAAAGGGCAATCCAGTCTTGGATCACAAACACCCTTTCCAGGGAATTTAGGCCTCATACATTAATGCTTTTAATCAACAACTGCATTGCAATCAATCATGGCCAAGGCAAAAGAAAATGTGTAATTAGTCATTCTGATAGCAAGTGGAATTCCATAGTTGGCTTCCGAGATCGATGTCTAGATTATCATTATTGATTTGATTGGATTGATATTGTATTGCTGGAATGCCTGTTGTGGTTGGTAAGCTGTTCTCATTCAAATAAGAAAACTCCATTGGATGGACTTGATTGTCAAGGGACCAGTAATCATTCTCATCTGTATTTTTCTGTTTTTTGTCTTTTTTATTTCTTGGTTTTGTTAGATTTAGATTTAAAGTGGTAGATTTAGTTTGATCATAACTAGAATCTGAAGATAATGAATTATTATCATCGTGTTGAGAACTACTTGAATCTATTGTTTTCCTCTTTATGAATTTGATTTCATGGATGATTAAATGATTATTTGCTTTTGTTGGATTATGGTTCATTTGTGTTGTTTTTATTTTACTAATGTATGGTTTCCCCTGTCATCTCCATTTATTCATTGCTTTTGAAAACTTGTTCATCATGAGTGTGGTGAGGAGGTTTGTTTTTGTCAAGTTCAACTCCTTTCCATAAGTTGCATTTGTGATTTTTTTCTCTTGATGTTTTGGCACTTTTCGCAAATATGTGTTGCACATTGTTTAATGAGGTGGCTTCTCTCCCCAAATTGGGCATCTTTCTCTGTAAGAACTGAAGGAATATCAAGTGGTGATATATTTTTGTGAAGGGTTAATATAAAAGAAGCATTGTTAGATAAGATTTCTTTTTCTGATCATTTTTTCTATAGAAATTTGAAAATTTCTACGTTCCCAAATTGATCTTGTAGTAAGCTTTGCAGATTTTGTTGTAAGAATTGAATACAACAATTCCTTGCCATGCCAATAAGCTTAGATTTCTTGCTCATATTAATGTTAATGAGTAATTTTCCATTTAAAGTATAGTGGTTGTTTTTAAAAGCATTTCTTTGAAATTGATTCACAAATTCAACAATGAAATAGTGTTTGTTTGGGTGATGGAAAATTCTATTGATTACATTACTAAAGTTCTGTTCCTTAATCATAGCAAAGAATTCATCTACTGGAAAAGTAAAGGGTTGGTATTTTTAATTTGTGGTAGTTAAAATCAGTGAGAACTCATTGCAGAAATGAGAAAAGGATTCATGGAGGTTATGTAGTAATCTGTCATTGAATTGTCTACTAATGCTTTCATAATCATTTAAATTATAGTTGTCTTGTGTTAGATTTAGGTGGGTATTATTGCCTTCATTGTGGTCATCTATTGAAAAATAATCTTGGTCTTCATCAATATCACTGGTGTTTAAGTATGCTGGTTGCTTTTTCTTGGTTAAGATGTTGTTTTTATTTAGATTTTTTGTGGTTATATTAGCATAAGTTTGCTTGATCTCATGAGATTGTGGATTTAGAAGAGTGTGATTTGGTGTTTCAAGGTGAATGCTTTTGTCTTGTGGTGAACTAGTCTTGGCCTTGGTTGGAATAATTCTACTAGTTTCTATAGTTCATATGATAAAATGATGATTCACATAAATATGTGGATGCAAAACATGAATAAAGTGTATGTATCTTTCAATAGCAAATAATTTTCAATGGTAATATGCTTCCATATATCAAACTGATCATGAAATGTCAATATAATGTCATTTTGTAATTCAATTAATTGCATTTCCATGCTACCTACATACATATTACATACCTTTGCAATTAGTACATCTTGATTTTCTGTATTTATTTTGAAGTAATATATATTAAGGTTACAACCTTAAAACTATGCATCTGAAAAAATGACAGTAGGGACCTCTGCAAATCTTTAACACAAGATTTATTTAAAAGACAAGAATGATAACATGAAAAATGAAGTGATTGTGAAAGTTTTTCAAAGTCTTGAAATCATTGTTGAAATTGCAGAAGAATGTTTTGCAAAATATTTTCAATTTTTCAATAATCATATGTTTTTATGTTTGACCTAATTTCTTCGCTTAAATTTGCAAAATGTTTCAAATCTTTTTTTATTAATTTGAGAAATCCACATTTTCAGTTTCATTTTAAATGTATAAATGGAGCTAATCATATCGGTTATTGTTTTGTTTTGTCCTAATCTTTTTTTATTAATTTGAGAAATCCACATTTCCAGTTTTATTTTAAATGTATAGATGGAGCTAATTATGTTGGTTATGGTTTTGTCCTTGCAAATCTAGATTTAATTTATTTCATTTAGTTGTTAGATACATTAAAAATGCTAGTGTTTGCAGCCACACCTTGTTTTGAAGCAAAACAGGAAAAGGAAATTTTTTTTCATCCAGAAAATGTTTTATATGTGGCAACAGCTTGTGGAATCTTTCTAAAACATTATCTTGTTCTCAACCACCTGATTAAATTATGGAGAACTAAGTCTCCATAATCTGTATCAATGCTATCTAAAATGGCTGAAACAATCTTCTTTGCAGTGCTTTTCCCTAATAAAATTGATTATTTTAATAGTTGTATTCATAACATCATCAAGGTTCAACATTTTATCACATAATGATTGTTGATGAATTATGCAATGGTATGAATAAAAATTAGGAAAATCAATATCTTTCTTACAAAATGCTAAAAATCTATTTTCACAAACATTCATAGAAGGAGTACCATCTGTACTAATGGAAATGAGCTTCTTAAGAGGAAGATTTTCAGATATTACAAAAGCTTTAAAAATATTGTAGATGTTCTTGCCTCTGATTCGCTCTTTTAAAGATAGGATTTTGAGAAATTCTTTTTTTATAGTTAAATCAGAAAATAATAAATGTACAAATATACTAATCAGGGACATATTGCAACTGTCAGATGACTCACTAAATTGAAGTGAAAACCATGAATAATTTTCAGAACCCCATTAAGTTATGTCCTTAAATTCATTGCCATGGTTTCAACTCATCTTGTTATAGTTTGTCTGAAAAGTTGTATATTAAACAAGGCAAAACTCTCTCCATACAGTAGTGCCACTCTGTGCCAATCAGAATAATCAATGATTACTCTGATTGGCACAGGGTGGCACTACTGGATGGAGAGAGTTTTGCCTTGTTTAATAACAATTATGTACTAGTATGAGATAGTGATCGTAGCATCAATTATCTCCATTTTATTTTTAAAATTGTAAAATAATCTACCTGCTGCAGCAAAAAAGCTTCTTTGAATAACTCACCATCTGTAAAAGGCTTTTTTTGCTTTATAAAAATTCAACACACATGGAGAGATGCCACTGTTGTCATTGTTAATTTACAACAACTTTTTTTGAATGAAGATTGCTGTGAATTTAGAGATCTTTTTAATCTTTTTACTTCAGATTTTTTTATTATAGATTTTGGAGAAAAGTCTTGATCAAAACTTGAATAATTAGTAGTAAAATGCCTATTTAGATTATACCTCTTTTCAGTAAAACTAATGTAGAATTACACACTAAACACAAACACTTTTCTTTATACATGATGAAGAAAAACTATTCTTCCCAATCATTATTGAAATTATATATTTTTGCTTTTTTATTGCTCCTTACAGGGAAAAATATCAAATAGCTTAATTTTTGTTAAAAAATAAGAATTATCAATAAAAATATTGTATAATATTAAATTAATTCAATTTAAGAATCAAAACCACTTTTCACAATTTAAAAACCTTTTTAAAAATTATTTCAAAAAATCAAAATATCAAAACTAGTCGGCCTACTTAAATAAAAATTCTAAAATAAAAATAGTGAATAATTCAGATTTAAAGATTTTATTATTCTCATTCATCAATGAACAAAATATGTCTTATTTGACCATCTCAAATTTTAGTTTTCATTCTATATTCTTTTATAGTTCAATATGTATTTTTATTTATTTATCTTGAATATTCAAAAATTAAAGTTCTTCTCTTTTAAACTATCTTACTATTTTGTCATAAAGGTCTTTGTTCTTCCTTTCTGAGTACTTTTCCTCTTTTAATTATTATTACACAAACATTGAATACAGTTATTCATAGTATTAGTATCTTATTTTGCTTGATACAAAAAACTTTTGTGGCAATTTATCTGCCACTTTTTGTTTTTGCCTTTCCCTAGCAGCTTCTAATATTTGACAGGGAAAACATTGGACAATATACCGAAAATAACAGCTGTTGTGCTACTTGCTTCGGTCTAGTGCTCCATATTAAAAGAATATTCTAATATAATGAGCATTTTCATAACTTTAATAAATCAAAGTAATTTTTAAAAAATGGACACTACAGAATAATTTTAACTAGATGGTTAATTTTTTTTCTCTTGCACTTCTTCGAACAAGATCGAACGAGCGAGAGAGAGAGAGAGAGAGAGAGAGAGAGAGAGAGAGAGAGAGAGAGAGAGAGAGAGAGAGTCACGTAATTCCTTAGCTTATTATCGACTTCATCTAAATACGAAATCTTTTTGCTTTACTTATAAATTTTTAGGATTGTCTCCTCTACAAAAGTTAGTTAAATGAATGTATCAGTACATGTTTACCGAATAAATAAAATCTTTATATACATAATAATTTTCTGCATGTGAATATTTCATTCCTTGTTTGTTTATTTCTATTTTGTATATACATGTGAACACATAATAATTTTCTGCGCGTGAATTTTCATTCCTTGTTTATTGATTTTCATTTTGTATGTATATACACGTGTAAGTAAGAACACACATGTTATTTTACAAAATATACTCGTAAAGACCTTTGGCATCTCTATGACGATTGCTACAATATATTGTGATCTTACAGTACCACTGTAATATATGTATTCTAAATTTAAAACAGTAAAAATTTTATTGGCTTTAATTTTTATAGTTAAGCAAGCATAGAATATAAACATTATCATG
Source organism: Epiperipatus broadwayi (assembly GCA_028023455.1). NCBI lineage: Eukaryota > Metazoa > Onychophora > Udeonychophora > Euonychophora > Peripatidae > Epiperipatus > Epiperipatus broadwayi. Next base: position 26,091 of record JAQFVV010007203.1, on the reverse strand, counting down.
TTAAATAATCTCTCCTACTAATGTTTATGAAAGATATACAAATTTATAAAGCATTTTGAATGGCATTGCAAGCAGATTTATTTTGATAGACTTCTAATATCTATATAAAGAAAATATGTGTATTCATATTTTGTTGTTATTCTTAAAAAATAAAGTTATAGAATTGTATAAATCAAAAGATGTATTCACAAACATAAAACAAATAATTCAAACATAGAAATACAGAATATAATTGTAAATCCAACATTACAACACTAAAATATCTTAATGAGGATTAGAACAAATAGCTCTTACATTTATATGTTGTGTGCATGTGTGTGGAAGTGAAAGTTTAGTGTTTAGATTTTTATCTATCAAAGATTGATTTATTGCTAGAATATTTATTAAACCAGAAATAACTTATTAACTGACCTATTTAAAATTAATTGAAAATAAATGTTTGGGAACTTTATAGTTTTATAATTTATTTATTTTAAATAAATATTTGTAAAATTATTTTAATACCCAGAAATAAATGTGAAGCAATTAAGGGTTAAAAGTATTATTTTCTTTTATTCTTCATTTTTGAACAGTGTTTCTAAAGTTTTACTACCTTGATTCAAAAACCTTAACTCTAACAGTGTGTCTGGCAGTAACCGTGATGACCGCTTCTAATATTTTGCAGATAAATAAAGAAACCCTCAATGCATGATGAAGAATATTCTGTAATTCAGACATTATGTGGTAACTAATATAAAAGCTGAAGTTTGGAAAATCCAGACAGTCTTTACAAATTTTCATTACATTCAGGACTTAAATAGATTTAACTTTTTAAGTAGCCATTTTGTTTGTCATTTACATTATGGTCAGTTAGATTAAACAGCTAGACAGATGTCTTTTCTAGACAAATAATTTTTTCTTACTATTCTAGGAAAAAGATGGATAACAACAAATAAAACAGAAAACATCATTCATTAATAAATTAATTATTTATTTCAAGAGATCTCATTTACTACAGTCAACTGTTAGTGGAAAACTGGATAAATTGACTTAGCAATGCTGTTTCAAACTTCAATAATAAATTGTTGGATTTTTTCAATTGAAAGTAATGATAAATAGCTTATAATTGGAAAATTATATTTATTGACTTCAAATGAGTAGCTGGTGTTTATTTTCAAATTATTGTACAGATAATTAATTTCTTCATTACTAGAAAGAATGCATATTTATCACAATGTTGTGAAGAATCTCATCTTCAATTATGTAAAAGAAAATTTAAAACAATTTTTTCAACTCAAATATCCCTCCACTTAAACTTGTAACTTAGAGAAATGTATTGTGATTTAAAAGGTAACAAAATTGTTTTGTTATGGATGTTAAACTATTTGCTTTATCAGAGATATGATCAGAATTGCTGAAATCATGAATTAAAGCTTTATAAATGAATAGATTAATTTTATATCTCAAATTAAAGAAATAATAAATACTAATTTTTTTGGATGAAATTATAGCATCTATTGAAATGAATTAAATTGCAGTGTGGAATAAACTATGAATTTGTCTCCAGCGTTTAAGGAATTGGATTAGGAATTATCAATGTTAAATATTTAAAAAACATTAAATATTGCAATATTTATTGTCTACATAAACATATCAAACTATAAATAATGGTGGTACAGACTTTATTGTTAAAGGAGGCTGTCTTGACTGCAAGCTTATTAAAACACTTCACATTTCATATTTTAACTCATTATCTAAATGTGTTTGTGCTTTAAATGATAATATTGTTAATCTATTGATATATGAAGACACTATATTCTATAAATAAATGAGTAAAACTTACTAATGGTAGTGATGGTTTCATTTAAAATTATGTTATTGTTCTAGTTGAAACTTTAATGTTTTCTTTGCACTGAATGAGAGAAATCCAGAATGCCAGCAAGCAAATGCCTAGGTAATTTATATGTGTTAATATATTTGATATTTCAGAATTTGTTGATGCTTATTAATAGAACTTTTTTATATATGTGTTATATTAGTAATATTAGTTTTTAAGAATGAAACTGTATTAGTTGGGCCTGAAAGTGCACTCACAGTTGGTTTTAAATAGCAGTTATTTTCAATGTTGAGAGAGATGCAAGAAAATTTAGTTAAATCTCAAAATGAGATGGAGAGGATGTAAGTAGTAAAATAGATAAATCTCAAAATGAGGTGCAAAAAAAATTACTTAAATCTTAAAAAGAGATGGAAAAGGATTTAGTTAGTCAAATAAATAAATCTCAAAATGAGTTAAAAGAAGAAATTAAGAAAGAACTTAAGGAAAAATATGATGTATTTTGGATGGATGTCGAAAAATTGAATGACAGGATTGAAGTAGTTGAGATTAATTGTATAGAAGCCAAAAAAAAGATCCAGAACAAAAGCTGGAAGACATTAGGTCAAACTTAATTGATTACAAAAATGAGGCAGTTACTAAATTTGATATATTAAAGTGGGGGAAGTTCATTCCGTTAATAAAACTACTCAATGCATTAAACGATAAAAGTACAGTCTAATAAAATTGTGAAAAAAATTAAAAATGAGAAGAAATAAATTTAGTAAATCTGCTGAGAATTATTAAATATTGGACAGTGAAATTATTAAAAGCTGAGATACAAAAGGCAAATGATAATTTTCAAGTGCTTAATAAAAATGAATTTGATAATATTAAAAAAGTTATAAAAAAAAGTTAAAGGAAAGTAAAAAATCAGTCTAAATTTGATGGAAATCTTAAATAATTCCAAAAGAATATAAAAGATTTTTCTGAAAAGTCAAAGAAATTACTAGAACAAATTATAGAATATAACCAAAGTAAATCCACTGTGTTTGAGAATTTAAAAAAGAAAAATGAAAGATAGGCAGATTAATTATAAAAAAGTAAAACTTATTTAGAAGATTTAGTCGAGCATATGAATATAAATGCTCAAGTATATAACTTAAATAAAATAATAATATATTGGTATCTGACCATAAGACTAGAAATGTTGTAGAAAAATAATATGAATTTTATGAACATAACACAAGGAATGATGCACATTGCCCATTGTATTAGTATTAAAATATGACTTACTGGTACTGCTATTAGAGCAGAACCCAAGTTTGTTACTCAGTTTTCACAAGCAGAAGACTTATCTTGAAATTAACTTCATTAAATTTTATTAAAATAAAAAAAAGAGTTTATTATAAGAATCCCTTAAAATATCTTCATAGTCTTGAAGAACTTTTTGCATTAAGTAATTTGAATGAAAATGAAAAACTAGCTATTGCTAATAATCATTTGTGTAATGTGGCCAAAGTCTAGTGTCCATCTTAGTTATAAAGTCCCACACTTTTAGTAACTATATGCACCTAGTCCCAACAAGTTTTTGGAAAGAAAATCACCAAGATAAGGTTTGCTACCAGGATTCTCAAAAGAAGTATACAGCTAACAAAGGTAGCTATACTGTTTGTTAGGAAAAAAGCCATAAAATAAAAAAATTGAAATAGCTTCCCCTTTAACTGAGTATCAGATAGTGTGGACATTATATCATAATCTGCCAAAATATATTGAATGGACTTTAATAGCTGCAGACCATAATAATATTGAGTAAATAGCTGAAATTTTCATTTATTAGAAACAATTGAGACATAATATGAGAGCAGCCTCATAAAGAGCAATTACTTATATACTTTCAAATATTAATATATCTTTTCAAAATAGAAATAGTTATAAAAGTAAAACACGATAAGTGAATAGATCAATTACCAATAAAATTATTTGCTCTAATAAACTGAAAAAAAAATCTATTGCAAGTACAAGTACCACAGGTGAGCTTCCTGCTGAAGTAGTTCAAACTATACCAAAACAGTTAATAAGAGCAAGCAATAAAACTCACGCATTATACTAGAAAGGACCTTGTGGAAAAATTCCTCATTGGAGGCTTATTGCTCTTTTAGAGAGAAACAATTTATTGTAGCAAATAAATATTATAGGTTTGGACATAGATTATCTAAAGCCTGATACAATAAAGGAAAACCTAGAATAAACAACTAAATAAACATTGAGGGAGTTATTGTAAAAGCATTAATTGACTCTGGCAGACAAATTGTTATAAAGTCAGAAGACATTTTCAGTAAAATTACAGATGCTAATCAATCATTCCCATCCTGCAATTAAAAGAAATGCAGGTGACCCTAGCTAATGAAAAAAGAGTTAAGCTAGTTAGTCAACAAGTCTGGGTTACTGTACAGACTAGTAAATTCTAGTATATCTTTTTAATTATACCTGGACTAATTTATGAAGTTATAATTGACTCCAGTTTTATAAACAAATATCATTGTACAATTAATATTCAAGATCAAAATTTTACTTATAAAAGTGAAAGATGAACATTTTGATTTAACAGTCAACTACTGGCAATCCCTCTCCATCAGGATGAGCAAAAGTATACTGCTTTCAAATAAGAGGTATAATTTTATGTCTTTGGAAGGATGCCATTTAAATTAGTCAACAGCAGTGCCTGGACACAATACTATACAAAGAATTAAAAGGTATTACAATGTATGTATGTGGATGATATTGTAATCACATTCCATGATATTGAAGAGCACATGATCTATTTAGAAATTTTTTTTGAAGAATGTAGTGCACATAATATTAAAATTAATTTAGGGAAGTGTAAAATTGCAGCTAAAGAAATTGAATTATTAGAGCATTTAGTAAGGATCCATAGTATTAAATCCCATCCTAAAAAAATTGTGGTGATACAAAAATTTCCAAAGCCACAAAATAGGAAACAGCTATGATTAATTTTGGGTTTTTACAATTTTTTCATAAATTTTATACAACTTTTGCTAGTCATATTGTACATATATCTCAATTATTAAGAAAAGATGATGCTATTTTAGATGGTATGATGTACATAATAAAGAGTTTGAATGTGTTAGAGATAAGATTTAGAGAATGTAATGCTATTTTACCTTGATTTTAATGAAATTTTCTATATTTAGTCTTCCATCAGGGAATATGGGTTAGATATGATCATTTATCAATGGAATCAATTACAATAGTCACAGATCTAATACTTTTTGATTTGTTTTTTAAAAGTAGTTGAACTGTACTACTTAATACTGATAAAGAGTCTTTAGCAGTAGTCTGGGCATTACAAAAGCTACACCAACTTTTACTGAGATCTGATATTATTGTACTGACTAGTCACAAGAGTCTGGAGTTCTTAGGTAAAAGTTATCTCAACAATGAATGCCTTATAAAATGGAATTTGTACTACAGCAGTTCAATTATAAAATTCAATATATAGAAGGGAAAAACAACATAGTTGCAGATATTCTTAGCAGACACCATGTTGAGATTTTAAATATTCACACAGACACTCATAATGTAATTACAATTTCTCTCAGTTTAATAGTAGATGATTCAATTAAGAAGGTCCATGAAAACTTTCCCACTTTATTGTAATAATATGTTTAGTTAGACAAAATTGTGTATTAACTAATCAATCGAATCTTACCGATAATAACCAAGCATTGAGTAAAATTAGAAATAACTGTCTGATATTCCATGATATATGTGTAAGACCAAAGTCTGATGATAAGTCATGGGGAATTATTTATTCACACTAATATGAGAAATAAGCTGATATATTGTGTCTATAGATTATATGAACACTATGCTTTAAAGAAGGTTGAGTAAATATTGAAATGTTTTCATTGCTCCAGCATATGCCCATCTGTCATTAACAGACTCAAATACTGTGAAATCTGCATAAAATCTAAATACATTAATAAATCACTTGCAGGGACACTCCTGCCTATATTATCAAGCAGGTTTAATGAACTATTAGCCATAGATATCTATGGGCTTCTACCATGATTTAATCAGTACAAATTTTTATTATTTGTTCTATGATATTTTCTCAAAATATGTGACTGCATATTCAATATACTAAAAATGTCATTAAAGACTTTGCAAATCAACAATTCCCATTGGTTGGAAAGCCCTAGTCCATATTGACAGATAATATTATTGCATTCATCTCCAATACATGAAAGAAAGAAATTGAATAACAAAACAAAATATAAAGCATGTAAGAAGTTCCACCAGAAACTCACAATCCAACCCATGTGAAAGGATCATGTGAGAACTGGGAAGATTTTTCCAGTCTATTTAAAAAGAAAACATAAACAGTGGGTTAAGAAATAAAACAATTACAATATAGGCTACATTAACTGCACTATAAATGAGTCTACAATATTTTCATCTATAAGACTTCAATTTGGAAAATCCAAATCTTTACTCTTAAAGACAGCATTACATACGACTAATGAAGATATTTACCATGAGGATGATATAAATAAAACTATGATTAGTCTAAGAAAAATGGAAAATAAATGAGTCCCCCAAGCCAAGCCTTAGCCACATTCTTTTAAAGTTAATGATTTTGTACTAGTATGTACACCCCACGTTTAATTTTTTTAAACATATATGAGGGACTTTTTCAAATCATAAGTCAGATCAGAGAGAACACCTTTCTGCTATCAACCCCAGAAAAGACCTAAGGGTCTAATAATGTATGAAGTTTGCAGCCTATAACACCATTGTTATAAAATCAACAATTATATAGAAATTCATAAATTCTATTACATTTAAATGAAAGTTATTGCTTGCAAAATTATTATCATAATATGTATCTATCAGTTAGATTATCTTCAATAAAAAATAACAACAATAATAGGTATTAAAATAATAAGCTGATTTATTATGATGAAACTGAGATAGAGATTTTTATGTTCTTTTTTGCTAACCATTAAAAAAGCTATTAACTTTCAACACCAGCATCTCAACTTAATAAATTTGTTTAGATACTAATAATTATAACTTTAAGATTCAATATCAGTAATTTAGTTATTTTTATAGTTTATATAATTCTAAGCCAAGTCATATTTTTCCTAAGGAAAGAGGTAAATTGGGACCTTATAGTACTACTATAAATTGGATATTATAAATTTTCCCTAATTTTTATAGTTTAGCAAGTACATTCATCACTGTCACTGGTTATATAGCATAGAATATAATCATTATCATGTTTAAATAGTTGCTCATACTAATGTTTATGAAATATATATATAATTTTATAAAGCATTTTGAATGGATTTCCAAGCAGATTGTTTTGATAGACTTCTCTATTTGTATAAAGAAAATATGTATACTCATATTTTGTTGTTATTCTTAAGAAATAAAGTTATAGAATTATATAAATCAAAAAAAGGGTTCACAAACATAAAATAAATAATTCAAACATAGAAATATAGAATAGAATTATAAATCCAATATTACAACACTAAAATATTTTAATTAGGGTTAGAACAAATATCTCACATTTATATGTTGTGTGCATGTGTGTGGAAGTGAAAGTTTATGTGCTTAGATTTTTATTTATCAAAGATTGATTTAATTGCTAGAATATTTATTAAACCAGAAATAACTTATTAACCAGCCTATTTAAAATTAATTGAAAATAAATGTCTGAGAACTTTATAGTTTTATAATTTATTTATTTTAAATAAATATTTGTAAAATTGTTTTAATACCCAGAAATAAATGTGAAGCAATTAAGGATTAAAATTATTTTCTTTTTTCTTCATTTTTGAACAGTGTTTCTAAAGTTTTACCACCTTGATTCAAAAACCTTAACTCTATCATTTTGCCTGGCAATAACCATGATGACCTCTTCTAATATTTTGCAGACAAATGAAGAAACCCTTAATGCATGATGAAGAATATTCTGTAATTCAGACATTATGTGATAACAGATATAAAGCTGAAGTTTGAAAAATCCACAGTCTTCACAAATTTTCATTGCTTTCAGGACCTAAACAGGTTTAAAAAATAGCCATTTTGTTTGTCATTTACATGTTGGTTGGCTAGATTAAAAAGATAGGCAGTTTTGCTAGGCAAATGAATTATCATTGTCTAGGAAAAAGATGGATAACAACAAATAAGCCAGAAACCACAATTAATTAATTCATTAATACTTTATTTCAAGAAGTTTCATTTCTTATAATAAACTGTTAATGAAACACTGGGTAAATTGACTTAGAGAATGCTTTCTCACAAATTCAACAATAAATTTCTGGATGTCATCAATTGAAAGTAATGGTAAATTATCTATTAATAGGAAAATTATATTTATTAATTTCAAATAAGTAGCTGATGTTTATTTTCAAATTATTGCAAAGATATTATTTTTTTCACTATGAGAAAGGATGCATATTTATGTCAATGTTGTGAATGATCTTATCTTTATGTATGTAAGGAAAAAGTTTAGACAATAATTTTTTCAACTCAAATATCCATCCATAAACTTGTAGCTTAGAGAAATAAACTGTGAATCAAAAAGTAATAATATCATTTTGCTATGAAGGTTAAACTATTTGTTTTATCAGAGATATAATCAGAATTACTGGAATCATGGACTAAAGATCTATTAATTAACAGATTACTTTTATATCTCAAATTCATTGCTGTGAATGCTAATCTTTCGGGTAAATTATAACATCTCTTCAAATAAATTAAATCACTATGGGGAATAAACTGTTATAAATTATGAATTTGTGGTCAGTATTTAAGAAATTGCATTATGTATTATCAACCCTAAATATTTAAATAACATTTAATGGGTAATGGATTAAGAAAACTAAATATTTAAATGCTACTTTTGAATTGTGTATTATCAAAGCAAATATTAAATATTATATATGTCCAAGTGATAAACAATCGTAAAATGGATTATTGTGTTGAATGTAACTTATCTTGAATTAACAAATATGATAAATGGAATTTATTAATCTTTATGCTGTGCCCAGAAAGGATTATATTACAAAGTGAAATTATTTGTACTTTACCTCATTTGTAATGCTATTATTTTAGAAATGCTTGTAAATTCCAAGAACTCTGAAATATTTTGCAAGTATCAATATTTCATTGAGATAATTTTTAAATTGTGATAACTATTTGAGGATTATTTAATTCATTTTTCTCATAATTGTTTCTTTCTTAGTTAGTTAATAATAATAATATTATTATTATTATGAATGTAATAAAGTTTCTCAGATATTACTATGCTATTTTCAGGTAATATTTTATTTATAATTATTACCAGTGTTTTTTTCATAGAATTAAATGTGACTTATCTTAGGTTGAGATTGTATAAAGGTCAGTAACTATTAAACCTATCTAAAACTGTGCTATATTGAAATTATTGAATGTTTTATGGGGTTTTGAATTCAATATCAAAGTTAAAATGAAATTAATAATGCTTCTTTAAATGAACAAATCGGTAAAGAATATTTAATGCATCTCTCTTACATGTTAATATCATTTTTTCACTGTTATATAGTATATAATAAGAGAGCCTAATGATCTAGTTATATTTTGTTAGTAGAGTATCCCTCCAAATGTTTAAGCCTGCAATTGATTACTGTAAAGAATCTTGAGGCAAAAAATAAGGCCAATATGGTAAATATCATCTACGTATGCTAAGCAATGATTTATACTTGCTTCTCTAAAAAGAGTAAAAACTTCTGCAGAATTATTAAGTGAGGTTGATTAATGATTAATTAGTTAGGGAAATAAACTAATTAAGAACGACTACAAAATATTTATCTTTTATGATGATGATAATTATTATTCTCCAGTATTGAAATTGAGTATTATTTTGAAATAATAAACAACTCTTCCTATTAGTGTTTTCACAACACCACCTGATAAAACATTTTTCACATCACAAATTCAAATTACATTTAGAAAACAAATAGTAAAATTTATTAGATATTTTATATAATATTCTTATTATTATTATTTGTTTTCATCATTTACTTTGCATTGTGTAATAAAGTAATTGTTAATTTTTTAATATTTTTTTTTGTTGTTATTAAAAAAACATAGTCACTGCATATTTACAATGAATAAAAGATCATATTTAAGATATTAGATTACATATAAAATCTATTTGGATTAAATATATTATTATTGTATTAATTCTATCTGAAATATAAAAGAATTGCGTAAGATAATGTACATAAAATTCCTTTTACATTGTCATATCTTAAAATGTGCAAACACAATTTTCATCCATGCATTTATTTTCTTACTTTATAAAATTTAAATCATTAATCAATTGTATATTTAAGTCTCTAAAATTAGTTTCAAAACACATATTAAGTTATTCTAATTGAGTTATTATAGTAAGAAACAATATATTTGCAAAGATTTTTATTAATAAAATAGAATAAGATTAAGAATACACCTATTATTGAATAACCCTGAGAAATTTATTTATTATTTTAGTAAATGTGAATCTATTATTAAAATATAGGATAATTTTAGCTTATGTGAAAATATATAGAGATTTATATGCATAGTGATTTGCAAGTCAAGTGAAAAATAGTAATCATTCTTCTTTTTCCACATTATCAATCTCAGCCATCTCAATCACATTTTCCACATTATCTCAAACAACATTGCAACCAGTCTCCCTTTTATGGTTTCGATATATAGTAATATTTTTAAATAGATTATAAAGTTTAAATATTTTTGAATATCTCAGAATATCTGTTATGTCTTATTATAAAAAAAATCAGTCGTATCACACTAGACAGGGATGAATTAAAATTGTATAATGTAAACAATTTTTGCATTCAAATGGGGGACGCTCTTCTAATGTGGTGTATATATATAGAGAGAGATACAGCACTACAACAAACATATTCAAGTTTAAGGAATAAAAGTCTTACAACTTTTTCTGCATTCTACATAATTGAATTATTTTTAAATATTTTTTATATAATAACACCACATTGCATTTAGAAGATATAAAATTTTTATAGGTTATTTTTATTGGTCAGTGTTTATTATCATCTAATTGTGATTTTTTTATAATAAAATAAATATTTTCATATATTTAAAAATATTATTGCAAATATATAGACTGCTAATTATTAAATTATACTACTCCACTGTTGGTGGAAGACATTTATAAGTTAAATAGGAAAAGTTGTGAGATTTTCTTTTCTTAAATTTACGCATGTCTGTTGTAGTATTTTATCGCTATATAAAAACAATAGATTGCATTTAGAAAAGGTTCCTTTTTATACGATCATTCAATCTTATTTTTCTGAAGAAAAAATATAAAGACTTACTTAATTTTTTTTTATTGCAGTAAAAATAGACTTTGTAATTATTTCAAAAAAGATTATTGGTTTTTTATAAACTAAGAACCATTTTTTTCACTTATATTGAAATAACTGAAACACAGGATTATTATATATCTGTGTCTATATATGTAATATACAGGATATATGAGCACAGACCTTCACACAACCCACCATTCTCCACTCTATCTCATAAACTGATACACCCGAACACATATATGTCGAAAAGATAAATAATCAACAATACTCGTAGTTCATGCTAAAACAGCAATCATCAGTTGGTCCAGATTACCATCGCCGCACATATATGCCACAAATGCTCAGATATATATTAAGATAGCCAATCTTCATACTTTAATGGACAGGCTTCAATCTACTCCACACTCCAACTCTTCAACCACCCATCCAATTAAAAATCTGATGATGAAATGCTCAAAAGCCACCCCGAGGTGGAGATTTTTGTTGGTGCTTAATCTTTTCAACATATATGTGTTCGGGTATATCAGTGTTATGAGATAGAGTGGAGAATGGTGGGTTGTGTGAAGGTCGGTGCTCATATACCCTATATATTTATATTGAAAGTAAATTATTATTCAATATTTTATAATTTACAGTATGCACTTAACAATTCTTTTTATGCTTTATAGAATTGTCATGGTTTTTACTTTTACTCTTTGAAACAATTTCAAATAAAATTTTAAATTTTCGAAGGAAAAAGGTGAATTGCCTCTTTGTATAACTTGTGGAAAGAAATTATACACTTTCTTTAATCATATTTTCATATAGTTTAGACTGACCCGGAGTCTTCATCGGAAACATAATATTCAAATATATATATAGCTATATATCAATGAATAAGTTTCATTTGGTTCCATTGTAAAAAAGTGATTAAAGAAAGTGTGTAAATGATATTATAACTTTAATGTTATAGTTATTTAGTGTATAAATGTTTAAAAAATGTGATAGTCATTTGTGAAATAAGAAAGCATTTGAGACAAAAATGATACATTTAATATTTAAATAAATTTAAAGTTCTATACTAATTAATTAATACAGTTTGTCTTGCCAATAATGTTAATATTTAGATATGTATTTAATATTGTTATTTACAATGATGCAAAAATATAACTGACCAATTAACAACATACAATTAGAAAGGGCACTACAGAAAGAAATGTGGTTGTACATATAAAAGTTACAACTTTATAATTAATTTATAAATTTTAATGTTTGTACTTTTTGTTTATTCATATTTTTTCCTACTTAGTATGTAATTGAAGTAATACAGATATTATATATACAATTAATATTGTGACTCTTTTGAAGTTTAATTAATTTTTTTTTCGACCAGGAAGCGAACCAAGGCCAACTGCTTGGAAGGCTGCTATGCTAACCAATAGGCCACCGATGCTTGACTTGTACTTCTATTTTTAATTTAAGTTCTCTTCAAAAATCTATCTAAAAATATTTTTTTACCGTAAGGAACTCTCAATTTGACCTTATTAAATAAAATCACGGATAACTACTTCAGGTAGACAGAATAAAAAAATCTAACTTATTTTATTAAAATATCATAAACGTAACGATTGTAAAATATCATAAACGTTAAATAAATATATAGAATTAAGATATGTTTTTTTTTTTTAAAAAAAAAAAACATATATTAAAATGAATGCTTCAAAAATCCAGCTAATGAATATTTCTACACACCAATTTAAATTAGGCTATGAATATATCATGTGAATGTATATTTAATGTTTCTATTGTTTCTTTTCCATCTGTTATGGCAATTAGATGATAATATAAGTGTATTTAATAAATGTGGTAATCATTATTTGCGGCACAAGAAACTACAAAAGTAATTGATAATTGCCTTCCTTTACTAAAACAATGGTCGTTTTTCCTTTTAGATTATTATTAGCATTATCTAATGGAGAGTTTGCAATTAAATAATAATAATAATAATAATAATAATAATAATAATAATAATAATAATAATCATCATCATCATCATCATCATCTAAAAGATGAAACAATTCTATGGTAATAAGCTTTGATAACCATAATCATTTCTTTCATAATTCATAAATCAACTTAGCCTGCATTACACATATAAATAATAATTTTATATTTGTTATTTGTGTTTAAATGGACTATTTCTATTATCTAATTAAATTATTAAATAATTTAAAAAAAATTCAAACTTTTATTTATACTTCGCCAAATATATTCAACTGTTATTAATAACATATATGTTATTATAGATTACAAAGTCAGTTGCTAATGTATATTTCAGTCTAAAAGCATGATATAAAATTGTAACCAACAAGGCAATTTATCTAAAACCAACAGTCAGTAAAAATTTTATATATTTATTTATGAGTATTCTTCTGATTATTTGTTTTGTTCCTTTTGATGGTAAAGTCAAAAAGTAGTTATCAAACATTACAGTTTATCACATTAAACTATATTATGGAATTATTAGCAATTGCCATTTATTATCTTTTTAAAATTTTTTTTTTTTCACTTTTTCTTTTCTATGAAAATAAAAAGAAAATTAAAGAATCTGTTCAACTTACAATGGCAAATAACCTCATAAGTAATATGACAAGTTATAATTTTTGAAAAACACTCACTAACCTTATCTTCAAAAAAGAAAAATGGAGAAAACAGAAAGATACTACTCATAAGTATATGTAAAGTTTATAGGACTGCTGCCCTTGGCAGATTACTGCAGCATCTCCTTAAATTCAGTATTGACAAACATAAAGTTCACTGATTTAATTCCTTTAGCAATGTCACTGGTCAGACTATCAAACCTGAAATAAAAGGAGCTATTACAAAAGCATTTAACAATTATTCAATTAAATGATGGAAACAATCCATCATATAACTACAAGTAAAATGTCATTATCCTAAGGTTTTATACAGTCATATTGTACTGGTTGAAAATCCACCCACACCAACAACCTAAACTCAAAGTTGGATTCAAACTCAGTTGAACCAAACTGAATTCAAACTCAACTCACAAGCTCAGATCAAATCAATGGATGACGTAAGTCGACGGTACATGACTATGCACCAAGAAACTAGCTCAACAGATGATGATGATTTGAGACCCCTGATTTGACTTTACGAATGTACAATAAAATAACTAAGGATATTTCTAAGTCAAATCATATATGTATATGTTTGGGTTGCCAATACAGACAGCGAGCAATATTAAAATAATTATTGAATAAAAAAGAGAGTTAAGAAACCAAATGTGTTAATAAAATGTTTAATAATAATAATAATTTTGTTCAACTTTTAGATTATGATTATATTGATTACCTCTAGTCTTTAAACGGAATTTATAATTACAATAAGAATGGCAGTCCTTATTATATGCCAATAATCATTACGCAATATTTTAGGAGGATTATATATGTCTATGCCCTGACAAGAAAATAAAGATAGATAAAGGTATTTTCCTGTGACAGAAATTATGATTCTAATTCTAAATGAAAAAATGTGAGATTTATTTTCACATTTGCAAATCAATTCACGAAGAGCAAGATACGTATTTAGGACATAACTTTAATATTTAATAGAAAACTTACTTAATTATAAATGAATATGAATTTGTTCGACTTTAATAAAATCAATTCATTATGATTGATGAGCATGAGAGTAGGGCTTTATTTAAACTGAGAAATAGTGGTGCTGATGACTTATGAGCTATAAAATGAATATGAAAAATAATAGCTTGTTGGTGATTTAAGAAATAGCAGGGTGGCTTGTATTTGACAAATCTTTGGTGCCCTATGAAGAATCCATGGAACACATGGAAAGCCAGGCCGGGTCATAGCCACAGACCTTTGGTGTTCCAAATATAAAAATGAGAAAGTGATGAAGTGCTTTCTTCCTATGGAATTAAAGTAATAATAATAATATCACCGAGGACAAGCCCACGAGACAGGAGATGGCTTGTGCCAGCAATGTTCAGAAAAATGATGACTTGGTAATCATCATGGTTAATGAATAAAATCTATTTATATAAAAAATGCTCTACGTGATGACCTGATCAAGTTAAATTAAGTCAAATGAGCTTTTAACTAAAATTATTTAATGCAATTATAAAATTATATTAATTATGCCCCAAACATCATGCCCTCCTGAATTTAATAGAAAGTAAAAAAATTGAATTAGAATATTTTGACATTAATTCCTTTATCGACCCTTTTGCAAAAAACATTTTAAGATTATGAATAAATAAATATTTGTAAACTAGATAAAAGAGCCAGGGACATAGGTTAGAAACTGAGCTAATAATTTATTATTAGCCATTTATAAAATAGTAAACATTTAATAAATTCTTTCAACTCAATGATTAATAGAATGGTATTAATCTAGTTCTAATGGGCGAGAATTACTATAAGACTTAGTATTATATTACTTGCTTAAGGCAAATGAAACAAAGGAGATCATCGAGTCGAAGGATTATTGGCATATAATACAAATAAATGACTTTAATGATTATTTAATATATATAGTAAGGTTAGATAAATGAACTGCCATCATAAGAAAAAAAGAAAGTTAACATAATACTAATTTTAAAGACTAGAGATTAA
Source organism: Epiperipatus broadwayi (assembly GCA_028023455.1). Lineage (NCBI taxonomy): Eukaryota > Metazoa > Onychophora > Udeonychophora > Euonychophora > Peripatidae > Epiperipatus > Epiperipatus broadwayi. The sequence goes on along the minus strand of JAQFVV010007203.1, from coordinate 10,252 downwards.
AATAGAGAATTACTACATAGCATAAATAAATTTTTTTTTTACAGTAGATAGCTTAAAAGGTGGTGTAAAATAAAGTTCAGAAACTGACCAGAAAGTTGCGGTTGTTTCAAGAAAGATATTACCGTTCCTTCATGGTTGGTTCCTTAGATTACACATGCAGAGTTCAGTTGGATGAAACATAGGCATGCATTTTGAACTTTTGAATGACATTCTGATTGATTCTTTTATGATTTTTGGGCAGCAGGATAGGTCCGGAAAAGGTTTAGTTTAGCAGCCATATTGAAGATCTGGGGAACTTTGGGCCTATCAGTCAGACACCTCAAGTTTAGCCCTTCACCATGATGGAAATACTATTGAATTTCATAAATTTTAACAGACTTCTTCTAATATCAAGTTCTCTTAGAAAAAATATGGCTTCTCCCTCTCCAAACTTTTCAGGGCTATTTATACTGTCCTCAGGTTTCCCTGCCTATTCTAGATGCCTTCAGGCTGATGCTTCTTGCATTATCAAAATTACAAATTTTGCTAATTGATTTTAGATACATTTCTTCAATAAGGCTTTCAAACTCATTAGCTGAGAGATATCACAGCCGCAATGCAAGCAAGTAGTTGGTTGTGAGTTCGCGTCCCAGCCGATGCTATGACATATGAAAAAAACAACAACTTTGAATTCATTTTCTAATTAGAAAATGAATTTATAAATCTAAAAAAAAACGATTTTAATTAGGAACCGTTCTTACAGTTTAAATTATTATCTTTTTGTTAATTAATAAAACTTTTCCCATTGTCTTTGAAAAAGGACAATCTGAAAGCTTATGAAAGAATGTAGCTTTTAATCACTAAAATTTGAACAAACTATTTAAAAGTAAAATCAACCTTTCCAACGCAATGAAACTTTATAACGAATATATATATTTAAATATTTATAAATATATATGCACAATCCACGAAGTTATAATATATATAAATTCATGAATAATTTTATCATGAATTTATTAATGAATTGATTAGTTTAAATGTCAAATTAGTTAGTTTTAATACACATTTATATGATACTATTTTTTTAAGGAAACTAGCGTGTATTGAACTTATAAAGTCCCATTGCATTCGGAAATTCTTGGTTAGTACTAGGGTTTGAAGTGGGCTACATGTGAGATATTATGAAGCTAGAATCGAACTGAGATCCGACTGCTTCAATGATATATTTCGTTTTATTTATTTGTTATTGTTGTTGCTGTCCTTTTTGTGTAATTTTTTTTTTTTTTAATTTAACAAGTGATTTTGTTTTACATAGATCTTAAGTGTTTTTTCTCTCTCTATATATATAGATAATTATCCTCATATAATTTTGGATAAGCTAAAAACAAATTCACTTTAAAATTGTTCAGTTATAGCTTGCATTATATTTTTTAAATAGGTGCATTGATTCATTACATTATAGATAAAATTTGTGATAAAAGTACACAGGGAAATCTCAGATGATGAAAATCATTATATATATATAATTTTATTTTATCATAAAATAGAAGGTGAATCTCATATTCTACAAAACTTTTTAAATATAAATTCATTCAATGGATTTTTATTATGAATATTCATTTTGGGTTTGTTAATATTTTTAAATTAACGACCCACATTTTTCTTGACTTTTTTTTTCTTTTAGCATGAAAATACTTTTAGGAGATCATTAACATATTTATGGAAAGAAAAATAAAAAGGGAGATTTGAACATATTTTATAAATATATATTTATATACTGTAATTACCTTCATTATATTTTCATCCTAAGATCTATTCCTATAACTACTTATTAGGATTATGAAGATATTGAAGAAGTACTATTTAACCCAGTGCATATGTATATTTAAATGTAACTATTATAAATATGTTGCAAGAGTCATCCTGTTTTTTAAAACAACGATTGTATGCTTTAGAAAATTTAAATGTTAAATCAAATAAAATAACTTAAGATTACTTTGCAATGATTCCAATTTTTATGCTTAGGACAAACGTGAAATATTCATGTTTTGGTTTGATACGATATATCTGAACATTATAAAATTTTTTGGCAAAGCTCAAATATTTAATCTGTAAAACTAGTAATATAAAAATATATCATAACTTTAAAATAGATAGTTAAAAAAGTCGATGAAGAGACTCATTACTCTTTTTAATATTCACTCGGATATAAAAATCACGTAGAAGATAATTCAATTAGAAATGACATCCAACGAACACACATCCTTTTATAACGTTAATAAACAAATATTTAAAATCTTTAAAAATAAGTAATTTATTAATTTAGAACTAAAAATAAAATATTTTATTTAAATTACGTTAAACTTTTTTTTATTATTAGTTTTGGAAAACTAAAACAATTTATAAGTTTAAAAATTAATCTAATTTATATTTAAATGGTTTAGATTTTTAACGAAAGTATAAAAATAGCGGTAAAGTAAATATGTATTTTTTGCTTATTTAATTAGTGATATAACCATAGAATTCGATTTTAAAAAAGTATTTAAAACTTTATTATAATCAAATAAAATCATATGTGCATACAAATATAAATGAAGGAATATTTAAGTATAAAATAAAACGAAAGGATTATTGGTTTACTGTTGTTTAAATTAATATCTTTTATTTTAAGTGTGGTGAAATGAAATATATCTTTTATACAATTATAATTCCAAAATTCGTAGACCGTAGTTCCAAACTTTTTTTAGGATTTATGAAAATTTCAGATTTTAAAAATTAATTTTTTACTGCTGTATTATAAATCAAACTCTGCTAAGATTGAAATAAATAAATAGCTAACTGCAATTAAGCGTATTAATTTATAGGAAGTTCAAGAATGCTTCGGATTCTTTCTTTAATTTTGTTTAAAAATGTATGTTCAAACTAATTTACTTCATGAAAACAGTTAAAAATTATCTTTAAAATTTGAATAATAGGTCTTGCATTGGTGGTCGAGAGGTCAGCGCGACTGCCTTGCACTTGCAGGCAGTTGCCCGGGTTGCGTGTTCACGTCCCGGCCGATGCTATGACATTTAAAAAAAAAAAAAAATTAAATAATAGAAATTTTTGAATAGATAGATATTCTGATTAATGATTTTTTATTTTTATAAATAATTTTAAAACCTGAAATAATTTTAATAAAATGCTAAATAATTTGTATATTTGTTTTTTAACGATATAAAAAATGTTTACAGAAGCTGAATATGTTGCAGTATGTAGCATATTTGTATGCCTTGTTTATAAGCTTGTTTTAAAATTTGGGCAAAACCTAAAAATATTTTTAATTAAGTAGTTGAGAACTTCCAAGCAAACACAGATGTATTTTTTTTAAATAGTTGACTTATGAATTACTATAGCTAATTCTACTAACTATTCATTATTAATAAATAAATGAGATCTAACTATTTAATATCTAGAGCTAAAGCAAAAAAAAAAAAAAACTTATTAAAACTTTCATCATCTAAAACTTGACTAGCCTTGTGAGTATTGTATTTTCGTTCACTATTTTTCGGGAGAATAATCAAGAAAATATCTTTTTTACAATGATGTCATCTTTTAGATTATACTAATAGCCTAATACTAAAACTCATTAAAAAAAAAATCAGCAATTAAATGGTTTTGTGAAAGTATAAATAAAACTCAAATAATAAAATCATTACTACATAGATTCAAGATTAAAAAATTTCCATAAACATTTATGCATAATTTTAGGAAAATCAAAATACTGCATTTTTAAAGTAAAATATATATCTTGTTTATATTTAAAAAAAAACAAAACAAAAACAAATTTATTACACTTCAAGATAACTATTTTCATACATAGGAATAAATATTTGGGAATATTATTTGTTGATAATTATATATAAAACAATTTTAAATATTAATTACGGGTAAATAAAATTATTTAAAATTACATCGCCATAATTCTTTACAAACAAACAATTTATATAGCACATTTTTTGTTAATAAGAGTAAAAATTTGTTTATTGATTGATTTGATTATACTTGAATATATTTATTTTAATAATATTAAAAAATATTAAAATGAGGCACTATAAATTTATATAGTGCATTACTAATAAATGTATATAAAAATGATGAAAATTTCCTTTATAGTGCTTAAAGTATCAATTCAATTATATATTTTATTTATCTAAAAATTATATATTTATATCTTTTTAATTGTTATATAATTGTTGTGTTTAGTCACGATTATATATATAAACACAAACAAGTATACATACGTTTTAATAATATATTTATATAGATGCAAACATACACTCGACTTCTAATGTATAATATTTACAGATGTAAGCAATGATGGCGATACTCCACCTGCTATTGTCTAGCAGGGTACAGCACTAGTTCTAATGTGAACTGTTGAAGAAAGGACTTATGTGCCTGTATTGTATTGTGTTTCTTTCTGCTGTCTTACAGCTTTTGGGAAGCTTCCAGTCCTCACTGTGTTAACCATTAGCTTAAATAGCTATATTCTAGAGAACAATCACTGCTGTTCAAGTAATCAGGAATTTTTTTAGAACATATATAAGAACTAGGATACTGTTATTCATGTTTAACAATTGTTTTCTGGAGAATGCATACTCTCTTTCAAGTTTGACAATCATTATCTGCCTTACCTTCAAAAAGACTGACTATTTCTTGCCAGATCTCCAACCTTAATGAAAACATTTGAATGCAGTACACATTATTGACTATTGATCTGTTTTTGCCATTGACTGTGCATTATCTGTATGTAATGAAAATAATACATGGTTTAACCCAAAAAATAATTTATTTGCATCATATATATATATATTGTAACCAAATTAAAGGTCGATCAAAGATCCAGTGTAACAAAATTAAGGTTTAGATCAAAAGATATTGATTAAATGATCATGAAATGTCAAATATTATTAAAAAATTATGAATCCAAAATATTCAGTATATTATTATATTCAGCTTAACTTAATGAAGAGAATCAACTGGATCAAGTATATTATTTAATCAAGAAATGATTCAATTATAAATATTTATTTTATTTCAAAAAACTTCCAATATAAATATCTAGCTCAATAAACAAAAAATGCATTGTAGATTTTATATCAAAAGATAAGAATTATTTAACATGAGTAGTGGCTATTAAACCAAAGATCAGACTGAGTTATCTATCATATTACGGGTCATTGGATGAAATGAAACATATTTCTATCATTAGATTTCTCAAGATATTCCACTATCAATAATTATAAGCAAATTATTAATAACAAGTATTATAACTCAGGTATATGAAATCACGTGAGGTGAGTACACTAGTAATTCAATAAAATATAACTCAGGTATACAGACAGTAGATCTTATCCACTTTCATTTCTTGGTTTGATGTTAAATGCATGTTTAAACAAATACTAAGTGAATATGGTCTAGCAGGGCGCCACTAGATTATCTGAATCTAGACACAGTTATATCTAATAACCTTTCACATGTACCGGGTTTGAATCCCCTTTTGGTACTTTATTTCTAATAAAAATGGGAGATTTTGCTTTTTGAGCCATATCACTATACACACTAATATTTAGATAAAAGTAAAACATCTTTAAACCAAAGTGGAGTATATTAGACATAAATCATTTCTCAGATCTTAACATAACAAACGTGTTTCAATATTTTTATAAGTTTACTAGCTCAGATTATATATAACTAATTTAGGATGGCAATTCACTCATCCTTGCATGAAATAGATGATGGGATGTGGTTATAATAATACTAAGAAATCACTAAATATTATGAAATCAATATTTATTTATGGCCTTTAAACATTTAAACAGCTCATTAATTAGAACATTGATGACGATGATGATGATGATAATAATAATAATGACAAGGGTTTCAACTACAGCTCTAGGACTAAGCCTAAACATAAAACTAATTTTTATAAAGAAATTCATAATTATTGCTTAATTTTAGCATATTTACTTATATCTTAAATAACTGATATTCAACCACTGATGATGATGAATGATCACACTTAACAAAGACTACACTTAATGAAATATATACGCCTCATTTAATAAAACAAACTAATATTTATTACTGCATTTCTAACATATACATAAAAAATTTCTAGATAAACATGAAAATTGACATGAATAATAATAATAATAATTAATTATATAACAATCCTCAGATTAATTTCAAGTTCTTTCCCCTTTTCCTTCAAATGTATATTATATTAAGTTGGATGTCACATTGACCATGATTTTCACTCCATGAGAAAAGTATTTCAAGAAAAAAAATATTATCCGCTCATTAGCACACATACTTTATAAATCTAACATGTAAGTAGAATGTTAAAAAAAATGTTAATAGAAATTAGAATAATCAAGTTCTTAGAAAAGAGTTTTAAATCATTATCTACCCCTCCCTTCTAAGCACTAAAATCTATACTTTCTCAAGACAAAATAATTTAATATTTTAACACCACCTATTATTATACATTCATTCGCAATTATACACATATAAAATATTACTATGTATGTGTGTGTTTTATCCCAAAATAATAATAATATATTAGTTAAAACTAAAATCATAATACCATAAAAAAATTATATTACACATTAATATTTCATAACTGTAAAATTAATAAACAAATAAATTTTGATACATTCAAAATCATTTATGTAGTTCAAAGCTATTATTATTAAAACATTCTTGGTTTCCACCGATCTGAATTGTCTTTAAAAGTTCTTTAAATAAAATGTCACTTTATTACTAAATTTTTATTAATACTCTGATTGCATAAAGAAAATAGATATAAAAGTCATATTACCAATCCAAGGGTTCACTTGTCTTGTATACTGTCTATACTTGGCAGCAACAATTTCCGTGTTCTTTGGAACAATCACTTTCTTGAAATATATAATTATTTGATGATGAGGATCCTATTGAGGTTATTTGCTTAAGTGTTAATTTGGAAATCATTATATCAATTTTTCTTCTCTTCCTGTCAAGCATTATTCTTTTAGTGAATGAAATACAGCAGTTGTTTTCACGTTATAAATTTTCTTGAGTTTAAACTCAGTTGTTGGAACAATTAATTGGACTTGATGATTAATATTTATCGGTATATTAATTCATCTTTCATCGGATGCAGGTGAATGCTTTCTTCCTTCTATTAAGAACATCTTATTTCTCTGGTCAGTTGAAAGGTGTAGAATATTATTTTAGACAAAACATCTTTTCTTTTCTATATGATGTGCAGCTTCCCAGATGGTCCAGCAAGATGAGACATACATATAATTTTTCTAGCCAGTCATTTCTTATATTTTCAATATTCAATTTAATAGTCTAATAATCTAAATCATAATCACAATAATAATTCAATTGATTTTTTTCCAGACAGCTTTTTATATCCAATTTTTTTAGCTAACTTAACTAATCAGAGATAGCGTCACTTGCTATTTTTGGACAAATTTGTTTTAATTAGATCTCTAATTTATTTTCAACTGAAAAGTTTAATCCCTTTTCCAGATACTTTTGTTTAAAAAAAATAGACTTAATCCTTTTTTTTTTCTTACACCTAGGTAACATTTCAAATTTTTTGAGCTTCCTTCTTTAGATCTTAAGATAAGACAATTTCAAAATTAGAGTTCCCACCCAGATTAAGCTCCCAACGTGACAAACAATCATTTACAAAAACAAAATTGCTACAAAAATAGATATCTGATTCAACAGATTTCCTCTTTTAACATAAAATTGTACAAAAAAAATAATTTGACAGATTTAACCCTTCCTTTTCTTTCAATATTTAATAAATGTAAATTTCTGTATGTAATGTACACACATACTTCATTATTTCAAATCATTCATAAACTAACATTAAATAATATAATTGCTAGCTTAGTAATTATAACCCTATTATTTAATTAAATCTGTAATTTTTAAATCCCAATTACAATTATAGAAAAGCAAAATAGAAGCATAGAATAAGATATTAGAATTGATCAAGCATAGGTTAGTTTTAAAGAAAGTCAAAGTGTTTAATATTTGAAATATAAAACAATTAAATGACTTACACGTACACTGCTTATACATATGCATTATAACTTTGCTTTTTTAACAGAAAATTTAAATATTAAATGTGTGTACTGCTCTTTTTGAGATTTATTAACACACAAACAAGTAAAGCATATAATTGCTGTCCCACTCTCTTTCTGTCTAAAGCATTTAAAATTTTGATCTGGTAGGGTTTGAACTTGGATGCCCTACAGCTTCTTTTATGGTTATATAAAAATGTGATGATGATTTTTGGTTTTACATTTCCTCACTTGCACATTACTATAAATTTAGCTAGTGACTAAATTGTAATGGCACAATATATATATATATATATATATATATATTGTAATGGAACATATATTTTCTGCATTCCATTTAAATTGAAGAAAGAAGGACCCAAATGTTAGTTCCAATTGTAATGGAAAATATAGTAAATTAATATAAATGAAGAAAAAGGAATTTCAACATTGGTAATTAATGTAGCATGTCATATATACCATAGAAAAGGATGATATGGCCTAAATTATTAAGCAGCATTTATAATGGAAAGATTATATTAGAAATAAGAAAAGATTTAAATAATATATATCTATGAGGCACTCATAAATCAACCGAGTTTCATAGTAACTTGTCACTATAACAAAATGCATATACAATGCAAGAAGAAATAATATGAAGATAATAAATGTAATATTTATTTAATAGCATTTGTGTACATATATCAAGTTAAAACAAAATAAATTACTTCAAAATAAATATATCAAACTATAATATTACCACGGCTAACTATATCACAAACTTAATAATCTTGAGCATTGACTGAAATATTTTGCTAATTAGGTCTCAGGGCTAATTTAACTTATGTTTAATTATATACTAAATACATTTCGGAACAAAAGGAATTTTATTGAATCCAAAATATATTTATTTAATTGACATTACCAATTTTTTTAATACTTCCACATTGACTAGATGGTAGAACTGCTGTACTAAAATAAAGAAAAAGAAAATTAGTAAATCTCAAATAAAACTCAAAATCATTTTTTATAAAATAACTGATATAGCTTTATTTTAACATCGAAACTTTATATTTATAACAGCATACATATGGATATATACATATTTGAGGAAACATGAGAATAATTTTTACTTTGCAAATACTTAATTTTTTTATCTGTAAACTAAGTATAGAGTTTAACCATAACACTAATAATTTATGTTTATATAAGAACTGTATAAGATTTTATGAAATAGGATAAATATACAAATCAATAAACAAATTGAAGGTATCTTGTTGTATCAATAATCTAAATTATATATGTACTTCTTTAATACATTTCTTTTAAATATTACTTTAAATAAATATCAATTATCAATAGCAAATGACTAAATGATTAAATTAGCAAATAATAAATGAATTCAATGAATGAGGCATTTATTAAAAGTCACTTATACACATATAAGTTCTGAATTCATTGTCCATATAATGAAAATCATCTAAGTAAACATTGAAAAATAACTAAGTAATTTACAGTTACATTGGAAAAGTTTTAGATGACTACAGCATATACATAGCATGTGTGGACTATACTAACTGGCCATATGCTTATGAATTCAAACATTTATAATTACTAAATATTGTTGGCTGGTTTGCAAAATGATTACAAATTGGGCTAACACAAGACACAGACATTCTTATAATCTAAAGAACCAATATAGTTGAGTACATCCTAAAAGAATCCATACTTCAAACAAACTTATCTTGGTATTGCATACTAAAATACCAACATCTTCACCTACTGTGGTGGAAAATTTAAATTAAATCTCATGAGTGATAAATCAAAAGAGGACTCTATAATGCAGTTAGCATAAATATCAAAAGAGTGGTGGCTTCCAAAGTAACACCTACATTTGAGGTAAAAGAAGATGCCTGGACCTTTATGTCTCAGTGCACAAGAAATATATATATATATATATATATATATATATGGAGAGGCTCACCAAAATACAACACACTAAGTATTTAGAAATATGTGATCACCATCACTAGAAATATAAGCACTATCACTCATGGATGAATAACTAATAGGAATGGGAACTTATCCACTTTATCCAGTAACAATATTAACTGTACTAAATAAGGCCTGATATCTTAAAGCTATTCTACTACTAACAATAC
>JAQFVV010007202.1:92500-133108 GCA_028023455.1 Epiperipatus broadwayi | reverse complement strand
TATACTTGAATGTTCAAAATCTTATGCCTCTTGAATCATCTTGAGGCACAAATAAAGGCATTTGAAAGTAAAACATTAAAATATCTATAGCATGTAAGACTCATTATTAAAGCTTTTTGTTACTATGTCATGATATAAAGTCAAGAAATATAATATGAGGTTAAAATCTAGTTGCTATAAGCTTTTTGAATATTTTTCACAAATGTAATATTAATGTTTGCATTTACATAATTGTATTAGTGTCAATTTTATATATAGTATATTTTGAAAACCCATATTTTCAATATAATACTTAAATACAAATATAATATATATATACTTAAGCTAGATATAATTAAAGGGGATTTGAATCCTCACTTTCAACTTTCTCTTCAGTCATCCACTCTAACTTATACAACCAATAAGCATGAGCACATAATGTGAAAAAGATAAATATGTATTTCGTGCTGAACAATCAGATTTTCAGTGATATGGATGGCTGAAGAGTTGGAGTGGAGAAGATTGAAGACTGCTCATTAAAGGTTGAAATATAAATCAAGCATTGATTATATATGTGTATGGAAGTTGATAATCCAGACCAACTGATGAGTGCTGGTTCAACATAAAATAGATATATTGGAGATCATTTACTTTTTTCACATGATATGCCCATGTGTATTGGTTGTATAAGATGAAATAAATGACTGAAGGGAGCTTGAACATCTGGGTTCAAATCATCTCTAATTACATCTATTATACTTGCATTTAAATATTACAGATTAAGCCTGTATATGGGAATGACAACATAATTGACAACCAGGCACTTTGAACATGCCATCTTCAGATTTTTAATGGTATGAATGGCTGAAGAGTTGGAGAGTAGAGAAGATTGAAGCCATGCATTGATTATATAAATAATGAGAGATAATGATTTGGATCAACTGATGAATGCTGATTCAGCACAAAATATGGACATTGAAGATAACTATTTTTTTTACATGTATGGAATCATGTGTATTGGTTGTATAAGATGGAGTGGATGACTGAAGGCAGTTTAAAAGTCTTGGTTCAATTCACCTCCAATTGCATCTAGCTTACGTATATATACTATACTTGTATTTGAATATTGCAGATTCAGCCTGTATTCTGCCTATTCCTCCTATGTGCATTTGAATAGGCTTAAAGTACACATAAAGGAATCAGAATGACTTACAGTCAACATGATTATGACAACAAAATTGGCAAAACAAGAGCTTTGAACATCCTATCATAGATTTTCTTTGATATAAATGATTAAAGAGTTTGTGAGTGGAGAAGAATGAAGCCTGGCCATTAAAGTTTGAAGAGTTACTATCTTAATATAAATCAAGCACTGATTATTGGGAGATTGTTGGCTTACCATGAAATAAGTATATAGAAGATCATTTATTCTTTCCACAATTACATGATCATTGTGTATTGGTTACATAAGATGGAATGAATAGCTGAAAGGAGCTTGAAAGTCTGGGTTCAAATTCCTTTAATTAGATCTAGATTAAGTATATATACTACACTTGCATTTAGATATTAAAACCATCAAAACATCACATCATCACCATTTCATATGATTATACATGCTGTTAATAGGAGTACCAAACTCTTCATACAGTAGTATCAACAAGTACAAACCTTTTTAATCAATGGATGCAGGAAGATTTGTGCATAAAATCCCTATCTAGTGCTACTCATCCAACATTGCCAGACTAGTTTTTAACTTGAGGATTTCATCAGTGAGAAGCCTTGGATTTGAGATTACTGCACATAGATCTTAGGATCTAATGCATTATTTCAGCAGCCACCTTTTACCTATTTGGTTAACTGTAAAGCTAGGAGTCCAAAATGAAACACCATAAAGTTTCAACACAAGCACATTTTCTTGTATGGTCATAAAGATATGTGATGTTTTGATGGTTTTATAGCTATTCTGCCCATAGGATAATAATGACTGTGGTTTTTGAAAAACCGAGGACATCAAAACATATAGATGCTTAACTGAGTTCAAATCTATATGACTGTACAAGTGAATGATGTTTTCATCTTAGGCTCATAGCTTTATAGTTAACCAAATAGGAGGCAACCTTCTGGAAGGTTACATTAGATCCTAAGGTCTAGGTGCAGTGCTATCAAATCTAAGGCTTCTCACTGATGAAAACAACAACTTAAAATTAGTCTGGAGATGTTTTGAATATGCACTAGATAGAGATCTTATGCACAAACCTCCTTGCATCCATCGATTATGAAGGCTTGCTCTTGATGGTATTACTTTATGGAGAGTTTGGTATTTAGATATTACAGATTCAGTGGGTATTCTGTGTATTTAAATGGTTTTAAGGTCCTACATATGAGGCATCCAAATGGCTTATGGTCAACATAGGAATGATAACCAAGCACTTTAAAATGCCATCATTCGATTTTCAATGGTATAGATGCCTGAAGAGTTGGAAACTAGAGAAGATTGAAGCCTGTTCATGAAAGTTTGATGATTTGGACCAACTGATGAGTTCTGGTTCAGTATGAAATATATGTATCGGAGATCTTTTTTTACATGTATGGGGATCATGTATTTTGCCTGCATAAGATGGAATGAATGACTGAATGGAGCCTGAAAGTCTGGCTTCAAATCCCCCTTGTATATATATATATATATTGTAACGAGCACAGACGTTCGTTACATTGTTTTTTTATTTATTTATTAAACATGAAAGTAAATTAAAAAGTTCGCATTTAAAAATTTTCTTTAAGAATTAAAAATTGAAATTAAATATCATCTTAAACTCGTATATATTAAATCGCACAGATAATGAAAAATTATTAAAATAAAACTTTATTAAAGAAAAAGTATTTTAAAACTAAATTTTAAAAAGATTTGGAAATAAAATTATATCTTTAAATTTATCTTTAAATATATCTTTGATTTGGAAAACAGGTTAATTAATCAGAAATGGAAATGATAAATTTAATTAGTCAAATGTAAACCAGCCTTGGGCATTTAAATGTAAAAACATCGGTCAGATAGGAAAACAATAGAAACTTTTAGCAAATGAAATAAATCCATTGGGAAATTGGACCTCAACGAAAAGGATCATCACATCGATGATGTAATGTTAAGTCAATCTTTCAAAGTAATATAAAAGGACAAGTTTGGAAATTATTAGTTGGTGATTAATGATTATTACGATGTGACTATATGTATTAGTACGGAGTTGGAGGTGAAGGGATTGAAAGAGGCCCTTTCAATTCCTTCAGCTGTTAAAGAAAAGGGAGTGAAACATCGTTTTCTACATTGAGGACCAACTAAATTAAAAAACCTCTGAATGAATAAATAAAACAACGGCTAAATGTATACCAATATCTTCAGGATGGCGTGGGAATTCCCGTTCAAACTTACTAACGACAGATAAAGATGAACTGTTTAAAACTGTAAGAACTTTACAATTAAAGAACTTTACAATTAATGAACATTAAATTAAAAACTTTTCGTATTTAAAATAATTGCATTAGTTTCCTATCTGACTAAAGTAGTTAAAATGTTATTTGATGTATTTTTTATTTATTTGTTTAAAATCATCTCCATTTATTTAATTTTGTTCTTTAAGTTTATTTCTGATTTCTGTTTTCCGACAACTTAAAATATATCAATGTTAAACTTAAGTCGGGCGTGAATGGCTGTATAGATTTGTAAAGTTATATTAGGGGAGGGTAATCTTAGGTTATTTGTGTCGTTGTTAAATTGGGTCAATGGATTGGATATATTGGTGTGATTAGTAGATGTAATATCAGATTCACTACAGGCAGAATCGTTTCATACGCCACACTCACCCGTTTGCCTATGGAAGGAATTATAAGACGGAGAACGCAGTTCCTTTCTATGGAGTTTTTTTTTATTGCTCTTCTTGTCAGATAGATGTCATATTCCTATTTGACGAGAGGCAATTTCTTCTCTTAACTTTTTGGTGCTGCCGTATTTCGTATTACATTGAATGCATCGATATATCAGATAAATTGACGCCAGTTTTGGCTGCGAACCTTTAGCCTAAGGTTAAATGGGGATAGAATGTTTTATTTTCAAATGCAAATTTATGTAGTCTATTCATACTCGACCCTAAATAAAAATGCATTAAATTTAAGTTGTTTATAGATGCTTGCATGGATTGGTTATCGGTTAGGTATGTTTTGGGTTTTCATATTTGATCAAAATATATAGACATTCGATAAATAATGATGCCTTACGGTGAGTATCTAAAATGTATTTATTCGGATGTCTTTTAAGTCATTGGTGACAATGCAAGTATCTTATGGTGAATACTATTGGGTTATTTATAAATTTCCCTCTGCAATTGTCAGTATCAATGATTTTATATTTTGATCGTTTACGTTTACTTTGAAATGTTTTTAACTGTGTAATCTATGTAACCGATCTATATGCAACATATTAAAACAAGCTTTTATAATCCCATCTGTGTGAACTTAATTAAAATGTAAACTTATAATATAATAGAAATTAAAATGTAAATTAAAAATCTAAAGTAAAGTTAAAAAAATAATGTTAAATGTTAAAGTGTAAACTGATACTAAAACAATTTTCAATCTTATATATATATATATATATATAAATGTTTGTATGTTAATTACTGGCAGTGGCTTATTTTATTCTTTTTATATATATACTCTTATATTATATTATTAAATCTCTGCTACTCCCTGAGCTAGTGACTTGGGCTAACGACCGGAAGCAAAATTTAAAAAAGGAAAAAAAAAATTTTTTTTTTTTTTTACTTACGTATCTGCCTACTTTATAAATTTTTCTAGGTTCAAATACCTAGATGGCGCCCTGTAGTGCAGTTTACGTTAAGTGACATTCTCCGGATCGTTACAATATATATATGTACACTGAATTTAATGATAAATTTTAATATACCAATATATATATTTTTATTTCTATATTGATGTATTAAAATTTAAAGAGTTAAAATTTTTTCACAAATTTATACATGTAAATATTAAACGAATCTAGATAAAATTTTAGCTATGGTATAACCAGGGAATAATAAAGTAAAACATGATCTAATAATAGCAATAACATTGTTCTCTGACTCACATTAAGCTATACTTGGAACTACTTTTAACTTAGTACTTTAGCTCATATAAAAATTGTGACATAAATGCGTTATATATGTAAAAAAATTAAATATAACAACTTTGAATTTTCATAAACAATTAAGAGCCTTCTACAAAAAGCTATATTAAAAATTACAATAACAACAAATTCTTTAACACAGTTTTTTTTTTCTAATTTTGTTTTTTTATTTTATGAACTACTTTTTATACTTCAGTTATTCGTTCCTATATATTAGTTTCTTTCTATGAGATTATATATATATTTGAATTCGAGTATAATTTATATACTTGGAGTTTAGATGTAATTATAGGGGATTTGAACACATACTTTTAAGGTGCCTTCAATTATCCACTCTATCTCATGTAACCGATATACATGATGAACCACTTGTGAAAAAGAAAAATAATCTCCAACATACATATTTCATGCTGAACTAGCATCATCAGTTGGTCCAGATCATTATCTTCTACACACATATATAATCAAAGCTTAGTATATAATAAAATAAATCTTCAAACTTTAATGGACCAGCTTCAATCTACTTCACCCTCCAAATCTTCAATCATCATTACCATTGAAAAATCTGATGATTGAATACCTAAATTTCTTGTTGATGTCAATATTATTGTCATGCCCATGTTGACATTAAGTCACTCTGGACTCTCATGTATAAGATCTTGTCCATTCAAATATCCAGAAAAAGGACAGGCAAGATACAGGTTGAATCTGTACTATTTAAATATAAGTATAATTTATATACTTGGAATTTAGATGTAATTATAGGAGGTTTGAACACAGACTTACATTTATCTTTTTCACATCTGTGTGGTCATGTATTTCAGTTGTATGAGATAGAGTGGATAGCGGAAGGGAACTTGAAAGTCTGTGTTCAAATCCTTTATTTTAAAGAGTTTCCATACACAACATAATATAAAATATCAGCATTTATGTTGTTCTTCTTTCTTGTAAAACAAATCATAATTCCCAAGTTATGTTAAATATCATTTCAATAATAATCTTTTCAATATGTTCTTTATAAATATAGTTAGTACAAAAACAATAAATTCTTTAATTAAAACACTTTTTCTTTTCAAAATTTTTATTTTATTTTATAAACTATTTTATATGCTTCAGTTTTCCTCCAACGTTTCGATCACGTGAATAGTAACCCATTATAAATAAACAATGTAAATTGTGTTTCATGATTTATATATATTTCTAAGTTCATTATAAAAATCCACAATTTCTTATATAAAATGTATATATTTAACAAAAAAATGTTATATTTTTGTAAAAAGTAAATTTTAAATTTATCTTTATATAAAGTAATCTGTCAAAATGCAAATAATTTTCAAATTTTGACAATACAATGGGAAATAATTTTATTTTAAAGTAAACAGCTACACTATATGTATTAACGAACACAAAGTTTAATAAATGATATAAATTCTTTAGAAAAATATATTTTTAAAAAATATTGTACCTTCTTTTTTAGGTGCTTATTATTCATAATCAAATGAACTCTCCATGTTTTGGAAAATATTGACCCAAATGATATTACAAAACCCAATGAAAGCAACCAAGCTCTTATCTAAACAAATAATATGTATATATATATAATTAAATATGTATATATAATATATAAGTAAAACCTAAATGACTATGTGAATACATATATAAAATGAAAATAGTATATACATATATTATGTATGGTAATAATTTATAGACACACACACATACACAACTTATAGGTAAAATGCTTTATAATTAAGTAATTATAAATGGATAATTCCACACACTAAATATTTCTATCTAAAACATCAATTAAAAACATATTCCAAGACATAACCTATAATCCTCCTTTTGAATGCAATCACCCTGACAGTTTTTACTCTAATTCTTGGTCTGGGATAGTTAGATTTCATTGCTATTTTAGATAAAGTGCTTTCTAATTAAGTAATTATAAATGATTCATCCACACATTAAATATTTTTACACACACACACACATATATATATATATATATATACAAATTTCTAGCTTTTATTAAAGCTGCCCTGATTTTAAATTCCTCATATCACCATCCTATCTAAATATTGTTTTTGAAATGTTTTTTTCATTTAATAAGATATCCATAGAGACTAATCTTTCTTATTCAAGAAGTATAATAACTAATCTTTCTTATTGCATTTGCCAAATGTATATCATATAATAC
Organism: Epiperipatus broadwayi; assembly: GCA_028023455.1. NCBI lineage: Eukaryota > Metazoa > Onychophora > Udeonychophora > Euonychophora > Peripatidae > Epiperipatus > Epiperipatus broadwayi. The sequence continues at coordinate 125,756 of JAQFVV010007202.1, read as the reverse complement.
TAAATCATCCTTACACTTTACTACTATTACACAATCCTTTATTTACCACCCTCTTTTACAGTTTATAGTTTCAATTGCCCCATCAATCTTCTTCAGAACTTTATATTTTCTAACTTCAACTGCTAAATTTAAAATTTGAATTTAGCAGTTGACATTAGGAGATATAAAAGTTCTGAAAAAGATTGCTGGGGCAATTGAAACTAAACTGTAAAAGAGGGTGGTAAATAAAACATTGTGTAACAATAGTAAATTGCATGGATGATTTAGTATTATATGATATTCATAGTGTTTTGATTTTAATATTTGGTAATTACCATTTTAATAGACTCTAGTAATTTGTTTTTTTAATTATATTTTTGTCTTGGTTTAGTAATTTATTTTGCCCCTCTCATTTTATAAGCACCTGTTTGTGTTTTATGTTAGTTTAGTAATTGATTTTGGAGATTCAATATCAGGACAGTTTTAAATTTTTTTTTGATGTAAATTAATTTTTTTTTTATATATATAAACTAAACAAAATACCTGGAACAATGTATAGGTACACTGTATGTTATCTCAAAGGTTGATTATCACTTAGTTATATCAATGATAGTTTTATATCATCCCCTGTATACTGCACCAAAAATATTTAAAAATTTATAATGTAATTTGTACATTTATTGAAAAGCATTGGAATAATTACTTGATAAAAATACACACATTTATAAAATAAATTTAAATAAGGTATTTACAATTATTTGTTAGTCTACTTTGATCAACTAATTTAATCAGTAATAGTTTTTATAAAAATTAACTTTATATGTGCTTTTCTAAATACATTCAACTGTCAATAATAACACACATAGATTAGTATATAATACAATGTTTTTGAGTAGTAGTATTCTTCTCTCTTCTTTAGTTATATAGTTTATTCCAAGAAAAAAATTGAATGAGAATAATAGTTTACAAACTAGAACAATTCTTCATATTGATAGTATAATAGAATACTTAACATTCTATATAACAACAATATAATTTCAATATACTGTACAGGCAAAAACTCTCCATACAGCAGTGCCACCTTGTGCTAACCAGAGTAATAAATGAATGCCAGAAGACTTGTGCATAAAATCCCTATCTAGTGCCTACTCATCCAATATCCCCAGACTAGTTTCTGGCTTGTGGCCTTCGTCAGTGAGGGCATCTCACTGACGAAGGCCACAAGCCAGAACCTAGTCTGGGGATATTGGATGAGTAGGCACTAGATAGGGATTTTATGCACAAGTCTTCTGGCATTCATTTATTACTCTGGTTAGCACAAGGTGGCACTGCTGTATGGAGAGTTTTTGCCTGTTTACTAACAGTTATGTGCTAGCATGAGATGGTGATCATGTGATAATTTCAATATCAATATGCAAAATTATACGACAATTTTTTTTACAATAAAATCAAAAAGTGGCTATGGATTCATTACCATCACTTCTGATTAATTACATTTATATAGAAGAATTTAAAATCACATCCATAATCATTAATTCATTGTCATCAAGAGTTGGTTTTTGCTATGTCTTTAATATATTTATTGTATGATCCATGGTAAAGTACTGTTATAAATATTCTGGATAAGCATCAATAACATATCTTTCTTAATTAAAAACAATAAAAAATTGCATTCTTAGATGTTCCCTTGGATATACATCAATAACGTACCTTCTTTAATTAAGAACAATAAAAAAACGTGTTCTTAGATGCGCTTGTGATAAGACTCCTGCTTGACAAAATTAAAATGTAGTTTATAAAAGATCTAACATATGCAACTAAACATGATAGAAATATAAAAAGTAGTTGAATATAACAAAAGAAACTTGTTCACGAAAGTTTAATCTAGAACAATCTTTTATTTAAAAAAATGTTTATTTATCAGTTATCATTAAAACAATTATTAAATATACAATAAAATAAAACATCAAGAGAAAAACCCCACAAAGATAATACTTTTGTGTATTCATACATATCAGGAAATAACAAATAAAATAATAAAAATTTGCTATCAATATAATATCAGAATAGCTTTCTGAATCTGTAATTCTTTGTGAGAAATCTTTTATAAAACCTAAACTTGGATTTTGAAAACGATAGTTGTAACTCTAAATATGGAAGGACGTATATTACAGTTACCCCATTGAAAATGATCGGATGAATACAAAATAATGATTAGAGAGAATAAAAATATGTTTGATATAAAGTAGGTTATTTCTATACCAATGAACATATACTCAAATGGAAAAATACAAAAACATTGAGTAAAGAGAAAAACATAAAAAAAAAATTTAAAGAAGTTCCTTACATGACAATGGACAATAACCCTATAAGCCAATTTACAGAAATATATCCATACTAGTTAAAAATCTTCCATTAACTTTGACCTTAAAAAGAAAAAGTGAAAAAATTAAAAGGACCATTATAAATAAATACATAAAATGTATACTTTGACATAATGACCTAGTTGATTAGATCAGCGTTTACGAACCTTTTTTGGCTCGCATACCACTTGGTAGTACATCACACTAAATTGTACCACTTCAGAAAAATGATTGTATTCCATGAAATTTGTTATTGCGAGTGTGGTATTTTATTTGCATTATAAATATTATAGGGTGACCATGTATGTATTCACATCTCATAATGAGACAAATTACATTGAAACACGCCTAAACATCACGCCAGATTATAAACTCACTGAAATTATAAACTCACTAACATATTTATATGTATGTGTTTGTTCAAAGTTTCATATTTTTTCCAAAATAATTTAATAAAGATTACATTAAAGGTTATTTGGTACATATTTTGTTCAAAATGTTTTCTCATTCCTTCATTTGGTTTTCCCGAATTTGAGTCTGTTTCCTCTTTTTTGGAGCATCTAGCTATTGGTTGGGCCATGGAGAGGATAAATTCAGCATGTCCCAAGTCATGGTAAAAATAACCTCAGGGATTATCAGGTTATCTCTTGTTCTTGTTTTCTTTATATTGTTCAGCATGAAGTTAATAGAATTAAAATTTTGATGATTAAATACTAGCTTACATCTAGTAATCCACAATAGATGATCAAGAATTAATGAAAGTCTAATTTCTGAGTATGATCTTTTTCTGATACATTCTTTCAAATTAAATAATTTAAATTGATTTGCCTTGATTCGACTCATTATTTATCTACTATTTTGTCATATTTCGTTTACTAATAAATGGTTTTAATAAAAACACAAAATTATAAAAAAAAAACAATTAATATATTTTCTTATCATAATCAAATATTTTTATAAAATAAATTTAATGAGATATTTGTGCTTGTTTCGAACAACATAATTTTTTGAAATTTGGTTCAAAAGATGCCAGGTATAACCCTTAAGTCTACAGCTGCATTCAATCTGTTTCGATACTTATTTTTTAAAAAAATATATGAAGAAAAAGCTCTTCCTACTAATTCCGTACTAGTAAATGGTAATAATAATTTAAGAGCTTTCTCAGAAAGTTGTTCATATTCTTTAATGTTTAACCAAAAATTAATTAGATTGTGTCATTTGAATTCTACTTGTAAAGTTCTTTCACATGATAATTCTATTAAATTTTCTTTATCCTTTATTGATAATGATGTAGCTTTTTCTACATTTTCTGCATAGAAGGGGTTTGAAATCCAATTATCATTTGTGTTTTCGGGTTTTGGAAAATATTCCATGAAAGATAATTTTAATCCTGTTAAATGTGCTATCATATTTTTCGTATATCTTGAGACAGACTAACCTTATTTTCAAACAAAAAAATATGTAGAGTTTCGAATACTTCCAGTTGATTGTTTTCAATACTTATATATATTACTGTTTCCAAAAATCTAATTTCTTAATCATACTTTCAATTTTATCATTAACATTAAAGATCGTTATCGACTGTATATATTAACAACTTTACTGTATAATATTAATTAAAATAATTTTTATGAATTATAGGAAAAAACGTTTCTATGATATTTTTATGATTTAATTTTTTTTATGTCCGCCATTATTGATTATTTTTCGTGTACCACCAACCAGCAACTCACGTACCACCAGTGGTACGCATACCACAGGTTGGGAAACACTGGATTAGAGCAACATTTTAAATTCAGCATCCATAAATCTAAAGTTTACTCATTGGTTTGATTCCTATGCTAGTACTATTGCTGATCAGGTTATCAATATATGAAGAAGAGAAAAGAATAATACCACTAAAAATGTTAAATACTAATTTTATGTTATTAGAGGGGATTTGACATCAGACTTTCAAGTTCTCTTCAGTCATCCTCTCCATCTTAAACAACCAAAACACATGACCACATACATGTCAAAAAGGTAAATGATCTCCAATATACATATTTCATGCTGAACCAGCACTCATCAGTTGGTTCAGATCATCATCTCTCACACATATATATATATAATCAGTGCTCAGTATATATTAAGATAGCAAATTTTCAAACCTTAACGGATAGGTTTCAAACTTCTCCACTCTCCAACTCTTTGGCCATTCATGAAAAACTCATGCTTAGCACAATATATATATATATATATATATATATATATATATATATATATATATATATATATATATATATATATATATATATATATATATATTGGAGATCATTTATTTTTTCACAAGTATGTGGTCATGTGTTTATAAGATGAAATAGAAGACTGAAGAGAACTCAACGGTCTGGGTTTGAATCTCTTTAATTACATCTACCCTAAGTATATATACTATACTTATATTTAAATAATCTGTATGTTATTATTATATAGTTGAATGTATTTGAAATAATATAAATAATTTTTGAATTTTTGTATAACATTTAACAATTAAATTAAACCACTAAACATCACATGATCACCATCTCATGCTAGCACATAACTGTTAGTAAACAGGCAAAAACTCTCCATATAGTAGTGCCACCTTGTGCTAACCAGAGTAATCCATTGATTAATCTGGTTAGCACAAGGTGGCACTACTATATGGAGAGTTTTTGCCTGTTTATTTAACAATTAAATTAATGATGAAGATAGTTCAATATATGATTAAAGTAGAATGCCATCATCACAAAATTAAAGTGGTTTAATGTAGTGTTTGATTCTGGAGTGTAAGGGACTTGAACTGATTCAAATGCTGAAACTTTCATCCACAGAACTTTTTACAAACTCTTGAGCAATAAAGCCATTCCATTATTATATTGCAAACTTTCAAATGAACATTATGTTGAGAGCTATCAAATGAACAGTTTGAATAGGTGATGTTAAGTACTCTAAATAAACATTATGTAAACAGACTGAAAAATATCGTTCAAAATTGGAATTTTCGATTAAATAATTATTATAGCTAAATATCAGTCTGCATTATTTCCCAGTCTGATAATTATGATTATTCAGAGTATGTAATGCCATTTCACAATTATATTGAAGCAGTCAATCTTAGCTTAAGATTGAGCTTATGGTTCTATCCACTTACCAAGTACTAACCTATGTTCAAACCTTATATCCCATCTTGTTCCTTTAGTCGTATATATATTCTATGTATTTTTTTTCGAGATGCACCCTCAAAAATATAAATTTTAGCCTTTCAATATTTTTTTTACTATCAATTTTTAATTCTTTTTTGTATAGTTGCGGCTCCAGGAGCAAACATACTAACAAAATATTGATTTTTAAAAAAAATATTTTATTATACGTCATTTTAAAAACTTTTTCTTTTTAAATTATTTCTTTTTATCAAATTGTATTTTGTAAAATCTAAGATGGCAGATTGTCCAAAAATAATTAAAGGGTTGGAAACATAATATTGTTTTAATCTTGGGAAGACACTTTTGATTTATATGGAATATAATCTCTTTTTACTATTGGTTTAATAGTCATACAGTAATCCAGCAAATATTCATCGGATAAAGGCAAAAATATTGAAATATATTCGAATGAATTGTTAAATGTTGGCTACCATTATAATCATATATATAATGTTATTAAGAGATTTTAATACAAAATATAAGAATAAAAATTTTAATAATAATATTGATTCTCCTGCTAATAAAAAAATATGGATATCAATCTCTTATATTTCAAATGATCAAATAAATTTTATAAGGAAAATTTATAAAGGTATATGTGATATTGCATTTTACACACATTAAACAAATTAATAAATAACTCCAAAGATAAAACCTCATTTAAAATAAAAATTATGTCATTTATAAATGAATATGTAGGTGTGGCAGTGGATATATAGGTGAATCTAGGTGTACGTTGGAAAAAAGAACTAAAGAACACTTGCTATTATTAAAACGAGTTCAGAAATCAAAACAAAATTGCATAGTAGATAATAATATTTCAGCATCTGTTTTTTACGACCATAATAAATCATGTATTTATGGTTTTGACTTCAATTTTAATAATGTAAAAATATTGCAAATTGAAAAAAATAAAAATAAACGAAAAATAAAGAAAGCTATGCTAATATACAAATATAAACATGAATTAACAGGCAAGCAGCAAATGTTAAGATCATGGAATTGTGGGAAAGTTAGCCTTTCAAAGCTTTAGTTGACAAAGATCACAGATAATCGAAAGAGCTCCTAAGTGAATAAAATTTTTTAATTGTTTAGTTACTGTATTTACAAATATTCAGTTATATAATTACATATATTGCTTTAAAAATACAGATATCAAATAATATATATATATATATATATATATATATATATATATATATATATATATATATATATATATATATATATATATATATATATATATATATATATATATATATATATATTGTCAATATTTATTATAAAATGATTTTAAAATAATTTAAATAATAATATAATTATAATTACATTGCAAATTACTGTCATATATTCCACTTCAAAGTATTTAGTATCCATTCCAAAAGTGATTATTGAGAAGTAACAAAGAATAGTACCCAAAAACATAAGATTATTCATGGTTGGAGATGATAATTTAATAAATCTGGAAAAATAAAAAATATTATAAAATTTGATATAAGAGAACAGAAATATCAAATAATAACCAGTATTACCTATGGTTTCTATATTTTATATTCATAATTATAAAATAAGACACTAATATGAATGCGCAACCAGTCACAGCAGTAATTGAAATAAAAATAGATTGATCAATAGTGATAGGTTTGTTTTTATTTATAAACTGATCTCGTGGCGGATGATCACCTAAAAACAAGCAGTTATATATGTAAAGATAAAATATATATTAAATTATAATTTCAAGAAAATATATATATTTTGAAAATTCTGTTTTCCCACATATTCAGGAACCATATAAATAAAGATATCACATGATCACCATCTCTTATACTAGCACATAATTGTTATTAAACAAGGCAAAACTCTCTCCATACAGTAGTGCCACCCTGTGCCAACCAGAGTAATCAATGGATCCAATTGGATGAGTAGGCACTAAATAGGGATTTTATGCACAAGCCTTCTGGCATCCATTGATTACTCTGGTTGTCACAGGGTGGCACTACTATATGGAGAGAGTTTTGCCTTGTTTAAATAAAGATATTTGGAAAAGACAAATAATCCACAACAAGCATTCTTAGCAAACAGTATTCTAAGTTGGCCCCAAGTCTCAATTTCTTATACCTGTCTTCATTATTTGTTCAGTATTATTATCAATATCAAATTATTTATAAATTATTCTAATAAGCCTGCCATTGAAATGCAATAAATTAAAGACAATATTCATACTATTTATTCAGAGAAAACATTAAAAATATTAAATACAGTGCTAAGTAATCCTGCCAAATGCAGCAGTTTTATTTAATATTTTCAATATGTTTTCTCTGAATATATATTAATAAAATTATTTTTAATGGTTGAAGAAAGCCAAATTTAATGCACTCACATCTTTAACACCATCTACTTTAGATAAATGTATTAATGATTATAACTAATTATGTATGTCTAAAAATTATTAAATCAACCCAGATATAAACTTTAATGTGGTACTGATAAATGCTGAACAAATAATGAAGAGATTGTGAACTGAATCAAGGAGAGAGTACTGATTCCATGTGATATGTATTATCATTTTCAGATATTTTAATTCACATTTCAATTACTATGTAGTAAAATAAAATTTTAAGCAGATTTAAAATAGTATTATACGTTGAAAAAAAGAGATGGAGTGACTAAATGATACCATGTGTTTAGATGCAATAAAAAATATTAATCTTCAGCTGAACTTAAAATTCATATTTGAGCTAGATATGATTTTATAATCTTTACGCTAATAAATGATTGGTAAGCAGTCATTATTGTATATGTCTAAATAATTGATACCAAAGATGTCTGTCAAGAAAATTTGATCTAATCTAGATGTGATTAATCAGAATATTAATTTTAAAATAAATACTATTGACTCATTATCAAAACTATAACATATATGTATATAATTTCAATAATCAATCACCTTTCCAAAAAAGTCCTTCTACGTTTTCTACACTCAATTGATTAGACTTCTGAGAATAAGTGCCGACTTTTATCCATTTATCATCTATTAAGAAATAAAAGCATTAATAATTTTAATATATTTTATATAGCATAAAAGATAAAATTGTTTTCAAATAAAATAATTAATTATTTTATGTTAAAATTGTTGGATAAATCAATATCCCTACAGTTTATGCTTTATTTATTGAATATAAAAAAATTAGATCTTAAATAATTTAATATGTTTTAAATATTGCACTTAAATTAATGAATATAATTAAAAACTATACAGTTAATGTAATTCATATATTCAGTATATCGAGTGTTATAACACTGTTTTCACTTGTTTTAAGTTTTCATTTACAATAATCTAAAATCTAAGACTGTTTACATTCAAATTGCTATCTAATATTGAGTAACTATAAGCTGGCTAGTTACAAATTTCTAAGTTCCTTTAGTAATGATAATTGCAAAGAGAATGTGGAAATAAATTGTTTAAAAATCAAAATAGCATATTAAAAAAATCTACTTGATTAGATGTTTTAATATTCTGGCATTATAAAATTTGAATAAAACAAATAAAATTTCCATTTTTAAAAAACACCAATAGAAAATAGACTTGTACCGTTTTTAATTAAATTGAATAGAAAATAGAGTGAAAAAGCTTCATGGAACATCAACAAAACTAAATTACACTTAAAAAATTGTAATTTAAAAATTACAATTATAGCATTATAATATATTCAGAAATTTGACTGAAGAATAATTATAAATTCTTAATGTAAACTTCGAATAAATAAGTTTGGAAAATAAAAAAAGTTAGAAATGCTATCAGTACAGTTAATGTTATAAGTTTGAAAAAACTTTGAGTAATTTTCTGAAACTGAAAAAAAAAAAAATCACAATTCTGCATTTATTTAACAGAAAAAATGACTGCAGTAAAATTAATAAAAAGATAAGAAATAATTATCATATTTGCTATTGATGCGGAAAAATTTCAACAGATTCAAATACAAAAATATTATTAGCTTAAATATAAAAATTAATAAGAAAAACAAAAATAATTTATACAAATACGTCAAACGTTGGTAGCCGAGTGGTTAGCACAGCTGTCTTTCAAGCAGTTGTCCCGGGGTTCGCTTCCCAGCAGACACTTTGAAAAAAAAAAATACGATCACAGTCAGTCAAATGCGTTGACCGTGAAGCGAACCCGGGCCAGGACGGCAGCTATGCTAACCACTAGGCTACCAACACTTGACTTACGATCACAGTTTATTTTTTACTTAAAATAACGGCATTTTAAAATTTATTAATGAAATTATAATTTTGTTATTCAAATCATGTCTGCGCTTTTAAAAAAATATAAAAAAATTAAATAGCAGCAAATAATGGAAATTACGTTAAATATAATTAAATAAATACAATGTGTAAATAAAAATAATGGAATATAATTTTATTCGCAATAGGCCAAATTTTTTAATTCTATACCAGTTGCTCAGAAATTATAATAGTATACACATTTAATTTACAATATTAGTTAAATATGCAGCAATAATAAAAGATTTAACACCTATAATGTGTTGAGAATTGCAAGATAAATAGGTGTGAAGAATAAGCTGTAACTTTTAATAATTTTAAAATTAACATATGTATAATTAATGATTTATACTGACCGATCTTCCTAGCACTAATTGTAGGAACTGCGTTGTGTTTCTGTAATCACACTTTTACACTTTAATTACATATAAATCTCAATTTTAATCTTTTTTTTCTTTATTTATTTCTAACTTTTTATTCTTTACAGTGATAAGGACTAATCATAAATCAAATAATAGCATGTTTGTGCATTTAAGAATTTATACACACGGAAAATTCAGTATTTATTTTCCAGTTTCCAGAACCAAATAATATGCTCTTTTACAAAAAATTATAATATGAACTAGTTAAAAAAGCTATTTAAAAGGGATTGAAGTTAATATGTACTAAAAACAAAACAACAGTTAACACTTGCAAAAATCTACAAATACATGGTTGTAATATTTAAATACAAGTATATTGTCTATATTTAACTTAACGCAATTTAGAAAGGATTTGAACTTAGACTTTCAAGTTTTCAAACTATCCACTTCATCTTATATAATTGGTACACATCTGCATAATGTGAAAGATATAAATGATCTCTAATATATGTATTTCATGCTGAACCAGCACTCATCAGTTGGTCCACATCATCATCTTTCACACATGTATAATCAGTGCTCAATTTATATTAAGATAGCAAACCTTCAACCTTTAATGGACAGGCTTCAATATTCTCCATCCTCCAACTCTTCAGCCATCCTTAATCATTGAAAATCTGATGATGAAACTTCCCAAGTCCTTGCTGATGCCAATCTTATTGTCATACTCATATTGACTTTAAATAAGATTTACTATCTTAATATAAGCTGAGCACTGATCATATATATATCTGGAAGATGATGACCAGGACCAACTGATGAATGCTGTTTCAGCATGAAATATGTATATTGGAGATCATTTATCTTTTTCACATGCACATGGTCATGTGCATCAGTTATATAAGATGGAGTGGATAGTTGTAGGGAACTTGGAAGTCTGAGTTCAAATCCCTTATAAAACATGATTGAATATGAAAATAAGCATTATCTTTCATCATATTATATGTGAATGTGTAATTTTAAAAAAATATTTACACAAAATAATTCTTTACATTATATGTCAAGGTCTCTACCAGAGGCAAGTTTATTAGGTATTAAAGGCACTATAAACAAATAATAGTACTTGATAATTATAAATAGTATTTGACCATTACTTATTCACTTTATACATCTAATTTATTTTTGCATCTAAAAGTTGGAGTTACATTATAAAATAATGAAACCCTGATTATGGTTACCTTTAATACTTTTTTAAAATATCACATTTTAGTAAAATGGTTAATATTACAAGATTCAAATATAGCATAGGAGAATCAAACTGAATGGATGGGTGTATATGAGGAGTTAAATGCATTTAATATGAAGTGAATTCAACTTATAAATAAATTATAAAGAGTTACTGGAAATTTGGTATCACATTTGTGTCAAGGCATCTTATCTTTATTTGAATTTTGTAAGTCTTATTAATAATATATTCACTTATTATACTTTCAATTTTTTAAAAATGGAACGGGAATAGAAAACTTTGACTAATATTCATTTCATTTTTTATTTTATTTTTACAGTTTATTATGCATGGTAGCTCATTGTTGAAATTTGACTTTCTACATAAACCGATGTGCTAAATTTACTGGTTAGATATTCTTTACTACTAAATGCAAATCATTTATTTAATTTGCTTTGTTGATATTTTATGCTATTCATCTAGTTTTATATACTTTCCAGGTTCATTAACTCACCACCACCCATATAACTCTAAATAGTTTCTATACAGAATTCTTTTACAGCATCCACATTTTTTCCCCAGTAATAATCAATTTGTAAAAAATAATGTGTGTGTGTATGTATGTGTGTATATATATATATTATAACGATCGAAATGAAAGTGAAGATCGAATCTAACCGCAAAAACAATATCTGCAACTACCAGGGCGCCATCTAGGCATTTGAGCCTAGAAAAATTTATAAAGTAGGCAGATACGCACTGTTAAGATTCCACTTTATTTAAATATTCCGATCGTTAGCCCAAGTCACTAGCTCAGCGGAGACGCAGAGATAAAAATCTATAAATTTTATATCTTAAATATAAAAGAATAAAAGCCACTGCCAGAAATTAACACATAAAAATATTTATTTACGCACATATAAAATAACATTTAAATTTTGAGGAATAAGTTTAACATTTTAGATTTTTATATTAACTTTTAATTTTACATTTACATAAATTTCACTGAGTTTAATATTTTATTTAGATGGTCAAGTATGAATAGACTACATAGATTTGCATTTGAAAATAAACATTCTATCCCTATTTAACCTTAGGCTAAAATTCGCAGTCAAACTGGCATCAATCCATCTGATACATTTATGTATTCAATGTAGCATGAAAATACAACAGCACAAATATACTATACTATCAGGCATGGCCATCTGAACAGTATAGTTAGAGAAAACATTGACTCTTGTCCAATACAGGAATATGACGTCTGTATAGCAAGAAGAACAATAAAATAAAAACTCCATAGGAAGGGACCGCGATCCTTTTTGCCGACTTACAATCCCATCCATAGGCAAACAGAGGGTGTGTGGCGTATATCTATAATCCTGCCTGTAGCGGACCTCATACTACATCTACTAACTACACAAATATATCCAATCCATTGAACCAATTCAACTACGAAATGAATAACCTAAGATTACCCTCCCTTAATATAACTTTACAAAACTATATAGCCATTCACGCCCGACTTAAATTTAACATTTAAATACGTTCGCACAAATGCATTTTATAAAATTTGTTTTAAAATGTTGAATACAGATCAGCTGCACAGATTCCATGGTCAAAAACATTCCAAATTAAACACAAACGATCAAAATACAAAGTCATTGATAAACGTCACTTGCATAGGGAATATACAAATCCCATTAGCATTCATCGTAAGATGCTTGCAGTGATATCGTTGACATATATTCTAATCGAATGTGAAAACCACAACATTATCAACCGCTAACGAATCTATGCAATGTCTATACCCAACCTAAATTTCATCATTTAAAATTTAAACAATAAACAATTTATACAATAAGAAAGAAAAAAATGGAAATGATTTTTATCAATCGGAAAACATATAAAATTAAACATTATTAATTTGATTTAAAAACTTACAAAAGTCAGATAAGAGTCCATTTTAACATTTAAGTTGGCTTGTTTATTAATTTGTAAAACTTGACAAAAGTTCTTAATTGATTTCAATAATTGTTCATTTCATATAGCTTATGGTAGAAGAGTCCATGTTCCCGTTGGCAATTCCCACGGAGACTTTCCTGGAAGACCGGTCCGATATTTTGGAGGTAGCATTAGCTGGTTCTGTTCTGGTATCACAGTCTTTGCATTTTTAAAATAAGTGAGTGAGGACGACAAGTACGTCTTGTCGCTCGACTCACCAAAATCAAGTTGGAAAAAACTGACTGGAACTCAATATTTTTTCGTTTTATAGTCCTCCTATGGATTCCATGAACAAAAATGTCACTGTTCTGTTTTTTCGTTATGGTCCGGGCCTTTATTTGCTTCCATTGGTCAAGCTAAAATCTCTTTCTTCTCTTATCTAACTTTTCATCTGACTTTTTAATTAAACAGCTTTTAGATAATTAATAAACAATCATTTCCATTTATAGATTACAGGAATTAATTAATACCTGTTTTTATTTTAACTTACGTTATTTTTTATTAAAATATTTTTATATTTCAATCTTGTATTTTTTTATTAAAAAAAATACGTTCAAATACTTTTTTTTTTTGTTTATGAAAAAAATATTTTTAAAGTTTAGCATCTGTGCGAATGTATATACGTTTAACAATATTTTAATTTTAGCGTTTAGTTTTTTACTTTTATTTGCGAACTTTTAAGTTTTTATTTTAAATAAATGTAACGACATATTTATATATCGTTACAATATAGTCTGGTTTTTTTAATATATTCTCTTGTTTTTTTATACAATTTTTGAAATAATATGTTTCTTTACATTTTTTTTCTTTCTCCATTCATAATAGCATTTCCGTTTTACTAGTTTAGTCTCCTTCCTCCCTCTTTTTAACCAGCCACTATACTATTTACTTTTAATTATTAAACTATCACATTTTTCTTTATTCATGTGTTTGTCCATACTTAATAAAAAAATTTCAGATTTTTGCGCTTATTAGTTTCAGATAATAGACTGTGCAATGAAATAACTATTAGAGCATTTTTAATTTTATTATTCATTTTACTTGATGGCCACTGAGGAAGGATGCAGACTCTACATTGACTCAAGATCAAACATTTTGGAAATAATTTAAAAGCAATCACGTTTATTTAAAAACCTGAGATTTATCAAGGATTTTACAAAATCTTGTGCATAATAAGAAATGATATAATGTTTTGATTCTGTTGATTTTCTTTTTGTTACATTTTGGCAAATGTAAAATCAAGAATACTCTAAGTAAAATGATTCGATTAATTAGACATTCATTATGTTATCGTTCTTTTAATATAAGTTTAGATTTTACTTAGATTCATGCTTCAAGATTGGAATAATACTTATTTTACAATATCAATAGTAAGTAGCATAGATTAAACCTTTAATATGTTTGGTAGATTATAATATCAATCTTTAGAGTTGTTGTAAAATTTCAAAATACATTGAAATACCATAGGATTCATTGTTTGAACAAACAAGCTTAAAAACTCATATATATATATATTGAATTATAGCAATTTACCACAATTAAAAAAATTGCATGTGTTATATCTTTTAAATATATATAGACAAGATTTATGCAACAATCTAAAATCTTAATATATATATATTATTATTATTCTTTGATGTCGGTATTTTTTAAAGCAATTATATAATTGAATATTTGTAAAATACAAATATAAAATCTCATTTATAAATAAAAATTATGTCATTTATAAATGGATATGTAGGTGTGGCAGTGGATATATAGGTGAATCTAGATGTACATTGGGAAAAAAACTAAAGAGCACTTTCTGTTATTAAAACGTGTTCAGAAATCGAAACAAAATTATAAAGTAGATAATAATATTACAGCATCTGTTTTTTATGACCATAATAAGTCATGTATTTATGGTTTTGACTTCAATTTTAATAATGTAAAAATATTACAAATTGAAAAAAATAATAATAGAAAAAAAATAAAGGAAGCTATGGTAATATACAAATATAAACATAACTTAATTAACAGGCAAGCAGCAAACATTAAGATCACAGAATTGTGGGAAAGTTAGTCTTTCAAAGCTTTAGCTGACAAAGATTACTGAGATAATCGAAAGCTCTCCTAAGTGGATACGATTTTTAATTATTTAGTTACTGTATTTTACAAATATTCAATTATATAATTACACACATACACACACACACACACACATATATATATATATATATATATATATAACACATTGAAATTAATACTTTAGCACTGGTCTATTAAGTAAATGAAATATTCTCAATCCAAAGTCCAATAAAACTTTTTTAAAGAAAAGAATGGGAAGAGACATCGTTCTTTTCTCTAAAAAAGTTTTATCTTGTGTTTTGGATTGAGAGTATTTCATTTATTTAATAGACCAGTAGTGGAATATTAATCACAATGTATTATATCAGGCATCAGCAACTTATGACCCATGGGTGACCAAGTGACTCATTTGATAATTTCAAATGATCCACTTCAATTTCATAAATAAACTATAATATATAAAAATAAATTATAAAACATAAACATGAAATGTACACTTTGAGAAAATATAAATAATAAGAATACAAAGTTTCAGTAAAGAATGTAGGCTCAAGTGAAATTTTTTAAAGATATATATAAGGATGTAGGTAATGTTTCATTTTGTATTACAAATACCATTAATAATTTAGTGGATAATTCTAAAAGTGTCATATCTGTCAAGCAAAAAAGTAATGTTGTGTATCAAATTTTTTGTGGATCTATGTTATTATATATAGGTGAATTAAGGTGTAGTATTTGAAAAAGATTAAAAGAGTATGAATAATATACAAGCATTTGAAAAATAACAATAATGATTTAATGACTGCTTTAGTTTTCTTGGACCATGAAGAGATATGTAAATATAAATTTAAGTTTGGTCTTGAAAAGAAAAATTAAAGAAGCAATTTTAATAAATAGAAATAAAATGAATATAATTAATAGACAAGCTATTCAGGATTCATGGAATTTGAGTTGATGATGTTTGCTTCCATTATGTTTTTTGAATTTAATGGCAGTTGAGGAGAGTTAAGAAATTAACCAAATGTACTTCCACAGATTGAAAGACTGTACATAATAGTTAATTACCATTATACGTATTATTTTTATTGTTATTACAATAGTTTTTAATTAACAGACATTTTATTTGTTTTATTTATATATATATATATATATATATGTGTGTGTGTGTGTGTATGTATGGGTTGTAATAAAAAAACAATTATATGTAAAGATAAAATAATCATGCTTAAAAAGTATTACCTCATATGAGGCTTGACAGATAAGTTGGCTGTTTATTTCAGAAATGATATGGTAGATCTGCCACTCTAAATTGCTCTTCTACTCTTCTACAGCTATCTGTAGTGACATTTCTGTAGATGTTTTTCAAAACTTTACTAATTATAAATTAGCAAATATTGATGTATGAATTTTAAAAAATGTCAAGAATTCAGTATTTTTTAGATGATTGGCAGAGATTAAGTGTATTTAGTTCATTGTCCACATATTTAATCATGCCTCCACATGTTTGACAGTTTTCTTTCTTTGTAATCTGGTTTGTATAGCATTTGTCAAATTACTTCAATAAAATTTTTGGAATAAAAAATATGAATTTTGTATAGTTTATTAAATATTTCTGATTATTTTACACCATAATTGTATAATAATTAATTAAAATCAAAAGAATATATTGTAACGATCTGGAAAATGAGACTTCATGTAATCTGCACTACAGGGCGCCATCTAGGCATTTGAACCTAGAAAAATTTATAAAGTAGGCAGATACGTAAGTCAAAAAAAAAAAAATTTTTTTAATATTTTGCATCCGGTCGTTAGCCCATGTCACTAGCTCAGTGGAATAGCCGAGATTTAAAAATATAATCTAAGAATATATAAAAAAAAGGAATAAAATAAGCCACTGCTAGTAATTAACACACAAACATTTATTTATTTCACATATATATAAGATTTAAAATTATTTTAGTATTAGTTTTACATTTCAAAATTTAACCTACATTTTTAACTTTGATTTTTGACTTTAATTTACATTTAATTACTATTATATTCTAATTTTACATTTTAATTAAGTTTGCACAGATAAATTTATGAAAGCTTGTTTATAATGTTGAATATAGATCGGTTACATAGATTTCATGGTCAAAAACATTTCAAAATAAACATAAACAATCAAAATACAAAATTATTGATTACTGACAATTGCAGAGGGAAGTTTATACATAACCCAATAGTATTCACCATAAGATACTTGCATTGTCACCAATAACTTAAAAGACATCCGAATAAATACATTTTAGATACTCACCAGTAAGGTATCATTATTTATCAAATGTCTATATATTTTGATCAAATATGAAATCCAAAACATAATTAACCGATAACGAATCCATGCAAACGTCTATAAACAACTTAAATTTAATGCATTTTTATTTAGTGTCGAGTATGAATAGACTACATAAATTTGCTTTTGAAAATAAACATTCTATCCCTATTTAACCTTAGGCTAAAAGTCGCAGCCAAACTGGTGCCAATCCATCTGATATATCGATGTGTTCAATGTAATATGAAATACGGTGGCACCAAAAAGTTAAGAGAAGAAATTGCCTCTTGTCAAATAGGAATATGACATCTATCTGACAAGAGGAGCAATAAAAAAAAAACTCCATAGAAAGGAACTGCGCTCTGCATCTTATAATTCCTTCCATAGGCAAAACAGGAGAGTGCGGCGTATGAAGCGATTCTGCCAGTAGCGAATCTCCGACTACATCTACTAACTACATCAATATATCTAATCCATTGACCCAATTTAACAACGACATAAATAACCTAAGATTACCCTCCCCTAATATAACTTTACAAATCTATACAGCCATTCACGCCTGACTTAAGTTTAACATTTATATAATTAATTTAACGAAAAACAAAAAATCATGATAAAAACTTAAAGAACAAAAAATAAATAAATGGAAATGATTTTACATAAATAAGAAAAAAAATACATCAAATAACACTATTAATAAAGAATTTAGTTTCGTCAGATAGGATTCTATTTGTAATCATTTAAATATGGAAAGTTTTAATTCTATTTGTAACAATTAAATACTAGGAAAGTTTAAAATTTAAAGTTCTTAGTGTTTTCAAATTAATATTGTTCATTATATTTTATAAAGTTCTTACAGTTTTAGAAATGTTCATCTTTTACAGTTGCTTGCTGTTTGAAATCCAGCGTTAAATTTCCCGATGATCCTGTGGTCCTCTGAATATAAGAAAAGCGATGTTTCATTTTTCCATTTTATAACAACTGAAGGGATTGAACGTGCGTCTTTTTCAATCCCTTCTCTTTCACTTCCACACTAACACATATCTGTCACATCATAAATAATCAATAATAATTAATCCATAATTTCCAAACTTGTCCTTTTATATTACTTTGAAAGATTGACTTAACATTACGTCATCGATGTGATGATCCTTTTCGTTGAGGTCCAATTTCCCAATGGATTTCTTTCATTTGCTAAAAGTTTTTATTGTTTTCCTATCTGACCGATGTTTTTACATTTAAATGCCCAAGGCTGGTTTACATTTGACTAATTAAATTTATCATTTCCATTTCTGATTAATTAACCTGTTTTCCAAATCAAAGATATATTTAAAGATAAATTTAAAGATATAATTTTATCTCCAAATCTTTTTAAAATTTAGTTTTAAAATACTTTTCTTTAATAAAGTTTTATTTTAATAATTTTTCATTATCTGTGTGATTTAATGTATATGATATTTAATTTCAATTTTTAATTCTTAAAGAAAATTTTTAAATGCGAACTTTTTAATTTACTTTCATGTTTAATAAATAAAAAAAAAACAATGTAACGAACATCTGTGCTCGTTACAATATGTATAAACTTTGATTTTATTCATTTATCACAGAGGTAAAACTCTCCATACAGTACATCACTTAGTGCAAGCCAGAGTAATCAATGAATGCTAGAAGGTTTCTACATAAAAACCCTATCTATGCATAGAATCCATATCATGTAGGCACTAAATAGGGATTTTAGGCACAAACATTCTAGCATCCATTGATTACTCTGGCTTGCACTGAGTGGTGCTACTTATGAAGAGTTTTGCCTCTGTGTTACCAGCTTGTGTAAGCATAAAGAATAATGATCATGTGATGTTTAGTGATTTATTCATATATGTTTTAATTTTGAAAATAAAAGTTAATAAATTTGTCTGTAATGGTAACAAAAAAAATTGTAGCCAGTAATATGATCATGCATTATGATATTATTGTACATCATTATCTGTCATTACTGACACTATGTTAGAAATATTTGAAGCAGAATTTGATAGATTTATCAGAGATTAACCTTTGTTTATTAATACTTTAAATATAAATTTCAATCAAAGAAAATTTAACTGATTTTCTGGAGTAGCTACTCTTAGATTGTTTTCTTGCTAATTGTTGATAGATGACATTATTTGTTCTTATTAAAATTAATTTTTTTAATATTTTCAAAGTTCAAATATGATTTTTTTTAAAAATTGTTTTTTATTTGTAAACTTAAATTTTTAAAATATCACGTCTAATTTATTGAGTTTAGCAAAAAATAAAAATTTTATATTGAAATTAAAGGTTAACATTGACAAAAACTGCCACCAGGGATAACAATAGAAAATGTCAACCTGTTAGAGAGCTAAGGAATGGAGCAGCAAAATAAAAAGATAAAAAAAAAAATACTGCCAAACAAAAAAATAAATGAAAACTTAAAAGTATAATTAGATGTTTGAAAAACGCTAAATTAATAAAATTATAGGCAGATAAAAGCTAGCTTAATACTATAAATAAATGTCTGAAAAAAACAACAACAATACAACAGAAAGTAATAAATTTGCTCATTTAAGCCTAATAATGACTGCTAATGAAAAGCAATTTATTTTATAAACTGTAAAATAAGATTTATTTTATTTTAGCAATAATCTCAGTTTTAAGTTATGTCTTTTTTTTTAGGTTTTTCACAAATTATTAAGATTGTCAAGAATTTGTTCATATTCATTACAATTTTATTCTATTATTCTATGAGTGAAATAAATCAGCCAATTAAAAATTAAACGAGAACGATAGAAACCAAATTCTTTGTTTTAAATGAAATATTAAAATCAACTCAAATGGAAAACTTATAAAAAGAAAATTCATTGTTAAAATAGGCACATAATTGGAAAAATATAAATTTGACAAAATTTGATTATAAATGTTGATAACTTGTCATTTTAAATGACATTAGAAATATATCCTGAATTATTTTCTGTTTTTATCAAACTGGATTTATTAATATTTAAGTCAAGTAATATTATTCATAGTTTTATTCAAAAAATGAATTGTATATTAGTGAAGCAATAAAAATTATATATATTAAATGACATTTATTATATTATAATTTGTATATAAAAATATTATCACTATATAAATATGAATAATCAACATACAAATATTTGCATGGGTATAATGACCTATTTATTTTTGCATTTTTTCTAAATCCAGCTATTTGGACAGGGTATTAACATTATTAGTAGATGTCATTTAATTTAACATAATCTCTAGTTCAGTTTTAAATATGCTTAATTAATGTATATATACACATACATATAAATAAATATAAACTTTTCCCAACAGTTAATATTATGTAATGCTCTAATGTATTATATATATATATATATATGTGTGTGTGTGTGTGTGTTTAATCAATAATGCTTATGTATATACATACATATGTATACATTTTTAACAAATGCAATCATGTTGAAGTAATGTTTTATATATCTTTTTCTTTTAACGAAAAAAAAAATGTATCTAAGAGAAAATAAGAATTATGCATACACATATTAAATTCATATTCATAACCAATCGATAATCGATTAATGAAAATTAATAATATATATACATTGATTTCTTATATTTTAGCCATTAAGCAACAAAGATGCTCTTATGTAAGTGTGTGGGGGGGAAAAAGGAAAGATATATATTTACACAACAATGTTTGCGTTAATTGTTTTATAATTGCCAATTATTTTATAATATTATAAAATAAAATAAGAATATTTATTATAATAATGAAAAAATATTAATTTTATTATTTTCCCCTTGCATATGTAATTAGTTAAATAATAAAATGCCAAAAAAAAAAAAAGGTGATTGATTAGTAGGAATATTCTAGAAGGAAAAGACAACAGTTTAGTTATGTTTTTTTTATAAAAATATGTCCAAAAATTATCTTTAAAAAATGTAATTTCCGAAGTAATAATATTTGACTTTAAAATTTTCTTTTTAATCTGTTAATTTTTTTCTTCTTATGTGTCACAGCGTCAGCCAGAAAGCAACCCCCCCCCCCAACCCAGGACAACCGCTTGCAAAGCAGCCGTCGCCGACCCCTCGACCACCAATGCTTGACAAATATAATCACTTTATCAAAACCTCTTTAGGATAACTAACATCAGCACCGCCATTTGGATTTTGAGGCCCTGGGCAAAAATATGGAGTGGAGCCCCCAGTAAATAAAAAAGTAAATAAATAAAATCTTTAAGCTTTAATACAAGAAAGGAACGTATACAATATTTATTCTTATTTAAATACAAACTATCAGTTCTTTGTTCGTTTATAACGTTCAGAAGTTGAGACGTTTGAAAATTTGGTGCGCTTCATTTCAAAAATATGTTTTAGTTTTATGTATAAGAATTTGCATCAAATGTCGGTCTCTCACTCTATTTTATTAATGCATAAGATATATATTGTGTTGTTGATTGAAATAAAGTAGCTCAGTGCAGGACCCCACCAGCCCCCAGGGCTCTGAACATAGGTCCTATTGACTGATCTTAAGGATTCTACTGATTAACATAATGTTCTAAGTTAAACAATATCTCATCCATAGTTTTCAAACTTGAAAAAAGAAAAATCCATTATTCTCTTTCTAAACTGAAATGCCTGTAAAGATTATATTTGTTAAAATAAATATTCATTTGAAAAACACTGATCATAAATTTCATTATTTGAAGGAGAATAATGTCTACAAAACATATGCAACTTATTTCAAGATTAATTTAAAGTAAACATGCTGCTACTTCATATTCAGAATAAAACATACAGATTAGATGCATGCTGGTTTGCAATGAAAATAAATTATATAAGACAAGAAAGCATACATTGGATTTATTGGAAATAATAGAATAATAATGCATAAAAAAGAATAAAGAAAACTTCCAATTAGATATATAAATAATGCTTTAACTTTAATACAAAAACCAAAAGCAATAGTATGAATGTAAATTTATTGAACTAATTATTTGTATAATAGCTGCATATTCTCTAATGAACATTTTAAAATGATGCTCAATTATCAAGAAATGATACCAAAGAATATGTAAAAAAAAAAATGAAATAAGGCTTTTATGTAAATAGGTGACTAAAAAGTAAGTAAGTAAATCTCGCACTTGGTCAATTTGCCATTTTTAAAAAAAATCAGAGATCTTTGGAATCTACATTTGTTATGAAATAACTGGAAATTGCAGGAATATTCTCATTTCAAAAAGGCATTTGAGGCTCAAATAAATCATAAAAATCAAAAAGACCTCAAATGGATTTATAAAATTACATTTTTCCTGCAACTTTCAATTGTTTTTATAACAAGTGTAGGTTCTTCAGATCTTTGATATTTTTCCAGAATGGCACATTAACCAAAAGCATTATTAAAAAAAAATGGATAAAACTAAAAAAAAATTCTGACAAAAAGTATAATAATAATTTAATATGTATAATTTAATAATAAGACATGAAAATAAAAACAACACCCTCTAACAAAAAAAATCTAAATTTAAATATATAATTGTCTACTATATAAAATATTTAGTTATTCACTTTTTAATTAATTTATGAGTTAAATCAATGTTATCAAAATTTTAATTTACAAATCCAATGTTTCTGCCAGATATATATTGTACTGCTAATGAACAGTGCTACATGTGAAATTTTAATCTAAAATTATTAAAATAAAATTTTATTCAAACAATGTAAAGATTTTAAAATTAAAACTTTAATAAATAATAAAATCACTGTAGAGTAAGTTGTCAGTAAGTGATTGAATTAAAAACATCCTGTTTGAAAGAAGGTAATTAAAAGTTTAATAAAGGAGAAGTTTGAATAGTTTGTTTTTTATATGTCAAATGTGTTGACTGGGAAGTGAACCCAGGCCAGCTATGCTAACCACTAGACCACCAATGCTTTTTCCAAAAGACAAAACACTGCATCATTCATAAAGTTTTACAAATTAAAAAGTAATTAAAGGAGGGAGAAAATTTAACTTAGTGAATTTAAAGAAAAAAAAAGAGAAGTCTTAAAAACTAAAAATCACTCTCTTATCATTTATCTAAGAGTGAGGGGTGCGTGTATTGATTTTAAAAATACATTAAAATGTGTATAATGTGCATGTATAAAAATAAGATTGAATTTAAAATAATAAAGAAAATAAGTTTGTAACATAAAAGTTAAATTAAATTCAAAGATGACCACAAATAAACAATGGGAATAATTAAAAAGTTAGATCTTATCCTAAGTAAACTAACCTTTTGACTGACCTGCTCGTTTTTAATCGAGGAAATTTGACATCACTGTAAATTGCTTAGTTTTTGTACTACGTTTACGGTTTTGACGTCATTTTTTAGAACGCAAAAAGTTTTATAATATACTGCCATCTATTGAATTATTTTACAAGTAAAAAATCAATAAAAAGACGATTTATGTCAAACAAAAACAAAGCACTGCCTTTTCACATCTTTTCTTGAATCTTATTGGCTGTTGAAATTTTGTAAACAAAAGAAAATGGAAAAGCTCCGCCTTCTCATCATCTTTTCTTGAATCTTATTGGCTGTTAAAATTTTTATATGGCTGCCAAAAATTAAAAAGTTACGAACGCTTTTGTTTTATTTTGAAAATGATAAACGAATGTTTTAGAGCATTTTAAAATATTTTTTGATGAAATACAACTAAAATACAAATTATTTTCATATAATATGTCAAAAATAAATATTATTTTACAAAAATAGTTAAGATTTTAGCAAGAATTATTTATTTATTGCAAAGTCGGGAAAAAAAATCATAACGTGAAATTGATGATTGACGTTTCTTTTCATGTCAACCGTAACAAATATTTTTAAAATTAAAAATCAAAATTTATTTTTGAACAAACTTTCGTTTATTTTTATAATGTGAGAAATTACTAATATACTTTTTAAAAATGAAACTAAAGTGAATATATTTAAAAAAACGGTCAATAACTTTTGAAAAATTGATACATTATTTTGTGCATCAGCCAATTAAAAGCTTTGAGTGTTACCACCTGCGGCGAATGAACAATTAGTCGCTTGAAGGGCTAATCTAATGAGGAATGTGAAAAAATAATAGGAATTTAATTAATAAATTTAATTTAAAAAAATGTTAATCAAGCTAAACAATAAAAGGGCCACATATATAAATAGGCCTGAAAAAACTCCTCATAATCAGATCATCTTTCAGCGGTGTTATTCCAGTCTATGCAAATAAAACATATTTTTGTGAATGCCAAGAAAACATGTGTTGCTAATCAAAAGTATGCCATTGTACTCCAGTCTCTGGCCACCCTAAAATATCTGAAGGTCTTTAATTAACCACAATGAATATCTAACAACGAGCCATTTGAACATTTGTCTGCTGGACTGAAATGCAGCAAGGAACCACATTTGTCAGCAATCCAAATTCCAACTAGTTGGTACAGCATACCTCATCCAGGAGAAAGAAGCAGCCATATATCCAGGATCATTTGTCTGAAAACTTATAGGTAATATTAATTATTTTTTATTCCCATTCCTATTGATTCAGTAATTTATTATTGTAGCCATTGCAATCTTTGAAATATTCAGAGTCAACAGAACTGAACTCTTAACTAGCATAAAAGAACTATTTATGTGCAGCTAGTGTAAGCAGCAAATATTCCCAGAACTTTCCCAATCATACAAACAAATAGCTTATAGAAAATGTGTGTGTGATATAATGTTTTAATGCTTATGTTTATTTAATGCTCTATGTTTATTATAATGTGTGTGGCCAGGATAATATATGTAATTACTAGTTTATTCAAGAAAGGCATGGATGATTTCTCTAATTTTAAAGTATTTAAAATAAATTATTTTTGGAAATTAGTATTTGTCAGTTGATTTTTTTACTAATACCACTAATTAAGGCAATTTATTATATTACTTTTTTGATTAAGCTAATTGGGATATATCAGGCACTGAATTTAGTGGCTGTCATCCAGAGCATGTTAGTTACTTCTTGTAATTAATGAGTGCCTGAAGTTTACTTCAAAACAAATAAAGTGCTTTGAATGACAGGGTTTGAATTCAGCAGTGGGAGAAGTTCTATAGCTTGGAAATGTGGTTGTAGATTATACCTTGTACAATTTTGGTCTAGCTATAGATACCCTCTGAGGGGCCAGTATGATGCAATATTAAATTGAAGCTGAAGCAGATTGAATTTAAAGTAAATAATTTGTCATATTTTATATATAAAAGAAGTCAACAATGTCTTTCACAGTTTTGTTTTTTATTAAAGAGTAAAAAAAAAAAATTATTCTATATTTTTTTTATTCCATCTTCTTCCACCCAGTTCAATATATATTAATCAATTTAATTAATTAAGTATGAGTTAAATCAATATTAAAAAAAATACTTTACAAATATAATATTTCTGACAACTCAGTTGTTAAGAAATTTTTGGGGGAAGCATAAGGATGTGAGTTTGAGTTCTAAATGGGAAAATTTTTTTCCATTGTTAAAAATTAAAAAATGTTGATACATAGAGCAAGTTAATATAAAAGCATTTAAAATAGTTAGCATTTCACTTAAGCAGTAAGAAAAATGCGTGTTTTTATATATTGTTTTGCATCTAATAATTCTAAAATTTAATTTGTAGTTATGATTATAAATGTAATATTGAAATCACAGTAATATTATTACTGATATTTGTATTTTTTATTTTTCTTATAAAGGGAAATATTATACATGCAAGAATTTGTGTATATAAAGCTTGAATATTGCTAAAATAATATTTCTTCAAATCGTTAATCTATAATTAAAGCTATAAGTTTTTTATTTATTTTGTTTAACTATGCCAAGGAAGAAATAAAATATCTCCTAGATTATGTTCATTATGGCTGGCATAAGAATTATTGATTATTACAAGATGCAAAAGTCCTACCTCTTGAAATTGTAACTATGAAGCTATGTTTGCAAAGTATTTTAAGTCTGATCTTTATTTTAATATGTGTTGTACCATGAGAGTACTTTTCAAATAGTATCTTGTTCTATATTCAAACTATATCCTACCCATACCATTAGTTTACATGGTTTATGGAGTGAGTGAATTAAGGCTGTATTGTTTACTAAGTAAGTCTTGGGCAAAAGCAATACAGTGACCACTGTTTTTATGTAATAATATTAAATATTTTGTAAGTGGAAATTAATGGCATCAAGCTGCTATGATGTAGATTAAGTAATCAGACTACTAAAGTATATTTGATTATATATATTAGGGAAAATTGTTAATAATTCATAATTAGTATTGGTAGTCTCTATCTTGGAAGAATCAGCATCATATTCATATAGTCTATTACTTAAATAGAGCAATCAATATTATATTTTTATGGTCTACCATTTAAATGGGTATACTCTTCTTTTCTCAGTCCTAATTATATTTGCCACAATCATAACCACCAGTGGTTATATTTTTACTACACATTAGTTCACATCCAGCATACCTAAAATGTAGTCTTACTTAAATATTTTATACCGTTACTCTATTTTTACCTACTATTAATATTATACCTGAACAGATATGTATGCTTATGCATATACCTATGCCAAAATACATTTTCTTTCACAATGAAAAGTATTTGAAAATCATAAAATGTTTGATAGATCTTGAATTTCAAAAATATGAAACAAATACACTAACATTTATTTCTCCATGATAAATATTATTAATATAATAATGGCATGATTTCTTATTTCTTATTTTGTCAATTGAAATTAAACTCAGCCCTACATAAAATTAATCCTATTTCTGGCAACAAGTGTTTATAATTGTGTTAATTAAATTAATTTTACCTTTTAACTTATTATTACAAAAAAGAAGTGTATTTTCTACCATTTCTTGACCATTTTTGCCACATATTCTTTATTTTACACTTATTTTATAGTAAATTTGTAGTTTATTTGGTATTTAAAATTTTAATTCCCCAAAAAAATTTGCATTTCAGTGTTTTTTGTAAAAAATTGATTTTTCATTGTCATCTATTGTCACATTGTCCAGCCTCTTTTATCTTACAAGGTGTCACAAAGCACTGACTGTCAACTTTGACCATTGTTCACCAGGGGTTTCTAACTGTCAAAGTCATAAATCAAAACAAAATGTTGTATGCTTTTATAATAGAGTTTGAATGTAAATAAATACATTTCCCATAATTTTTTATATTCATAATTAAATTTTTACATTAATTTTCCTAAATATAAACTTTGATTTGAAAATTTTTAAATTTTACAAGAAAAATAATCAAGGGAATGTGAATAGCACTTGACTGCTATTCAAGACAAGTGAATAATGTTTGACTGCCATTTGCATATCAATGACATTCAGCAACAACTAGAAAAATGCAACTATTTTTCATAAATATTTATGTATTTTATGATTATTTTTTATACTATATTGACTAATAATGTGGCTAGATTTAGGTTTTTTATTTAGCATATTTAATTTTAGATGAAGAAAAGGCAACAGAAGTGAATAATCAGCATTCATAATAAATTTACTGGTAATTTCACATTATGATTGGTTGAAATATAATTCTTTTGTTTTACTGCAAGCTATTTTTTTGTTTTTCTTATATTTTTCTTCAGTTATTAATGTTATTTTAAATTTTTCATTACATTTAACCTTTTTGAACATAAAATAATTCAATTTTTAGAAGGTAAATTAAAACAATTCTGATTATTGTACATTAATATATTTGACAAATGAAATCACTCATATTTTTACTCAATCTGGTCAATAAAAAAAGTAGACACTTAAAGAGTTTTAAAAACTGAATAAATACTATTCTCTTGATCTTTTTAATAACTGTTTTGATTAACAGTCAGTCATGAATTTTATTTTTATTTTCTTATCATTGTTTAGTGATAGAATTAATTTACATTTATGGTAACAAGAGTAAATGGGCCTGAAATTTAGTTTAATCCCCTCTTAATGTGGGCTTTTAATGTTCCACCATCAGATTTACAATGAAATGGATGCCCAAAGAGTTGTGGGTTGTAGTAGTTTGAAGCCTGTCCATTAAAATATAAAGATTGGCTATCTTAGTATAAGGCTGAGCACTGACTGTATATATGTGTGAGGATAGTAATCTGGGCCAACTGATGATTGCTGGTTTAGCATGAAATATGTATATGGTGATTATTTATCTTTTCAACATGTGTATGATCAGGTGTGTCAGCAATATAAGATGGCATGGGGAATTGAGAGTTGTGTGAAAGTCTGAGTTCAAATCCCTTATATTAGTTAGGAGAAATAAAGTTGTTAGATTAATGGTGATTTTGCATTTGTATAATATGCTATTAAACTCCTCCTAAAAGGATCCACTCTATCTTTTTTGTCAATAATCACCCTAAATATTTTAAACGTTATTTTATTAATAATCTTAATAAACTAAGTTTAACATCATGCCAATAGTTTTCATCTGGAGAGATTAATAAGTGAGAAACAATAAATTTTCTCTCTGGATCTTAACCAAAAGTGCAATCATGCTTTTCCTTGAATGCTTCACAATGATGCTCTTTCTCACCTTATTTATTAATTTTGGTCAATCTTTTAATGAAATTAAGAACAATCCCAAGCTACTGTCAATTTGCATAGTTTTTTGTCTGACAATTCATATGTTCAAATAAATATGTACATTGTTTATTATTTTTACTTCAATTTTACTCTTGGTTCCTCTTTTTTATGAATTGAAATCCACTTGTAACTCATTTTTTCTAACCATCTTTCATGTGACAAATTGTAAATGATTCACATATGTAACATTTATTACTTTTGAATTTGCAAGCATTCTTTAAATGACTATTCTCATTGCATCAGAGTAAACAAACACTTTTGTTGGGCTTTGACAGCTTATGGTCTGAATATCAGTTTTACTTACTGTCATTTTATGTGTTAATATATCTTTATTATTTTGGAATTCCACAACATCTACCATGACTAAATCTTGTATTATGCATTTATCTATTGCCTGTTTATATGTCAAGATTACTTCATTGAGGAAAACTTGATGTAACTTATTGTCAGTCATCCATCATACCCATTGGCCAAGGAACAAGTCATCCAATTCAACACTAAATTCACAGTTTTGTTATTTTGCACAGTGCTATATTATATTGCAGATACTTATCATTTGGTGCTTGACATTTAGTTTTAAAATGTAAACATGGCACCAATTCAGACATCACTGGTTCAAAGTGTGTATTGTGATGCTATTTCTTCTGGAGTTAAGTGCTTCATGTACAAACACCAATTTGCAGCATTGTTAACATCAAATTCTTTAACATTATTGTGGATTGCCATTATCAGAGTTTGCTTAATTCATATAAAAATGTCACACATCTTTCAATTATGAATATGTTAGTGTTAGTTGCCCATAAGCAAGCTGCTATTAATTATAGGTTCTTTTTAACTGCATCAACAACTGTTGCAAAGTAAATGTCAGGTCAACTGTTGATTGTAGCCATCTGCTCAGTACCTTGGGGATATATACATTCCATCCAGGTCACATTAAATAAACAAACAACACAAGTAAAATAAATGTACATTTGCTATATTTATAAATAAAATATAATTCTGAAGCACTCGTTGACTTTGAGATCTGTTGATAAGATATAATAATCATAAACTAATTAAATGCACAGAACTAGCTTTCAGAAAAACACTGCCAGAATCATAGTGCTGAGTAAAGTTATGCAGTGCTTATATAATTGATTGATGTAATATGTAAATGAGGCATAATATGCAAATAAGGCAATTAGATATTCCATTTTTTGAACAATGAAACACATGAATCCTTTTTGCCGATGGAATGTGGATTCTTTGCAATTTCCCATGGCTCTTTGTATTTTTTTATCATCCCTTTCAGAGCAAAATGTGTTAACATTGGATTGAGAAAACATATGAGCCATGGCATGTTTATAATCTGTTGTACAAATATGCATGTTGTGTAATTCTCATGGATTTATTTACATAAGATTCACCATAATTTACAGAGCTACAGGAAGAATTAGAACATGCAATTTTATACACCACCTATAGAGCATGCTCCACCAGTATTTTGTCTTTAGAATTGATCAACAAATTATTAAGAGAAGACAATAATCTAAAGCTCACCTTATATATGTTAGTGCAATTAATATTTTTAACTTTATTTATATTGGTGTAAAATTTTCCAACTGTTTTAATAAGTGTGTTATGATTACAAAACCAAGCTCTGTTAAATCGTTAATGTATGCTTCAATGTTGTTTTTCTATCTGCCTCATACTTACATAAATTTTTTTTCTATATAAGAAACCTTTAAATCCAGCCAGTTTGTGTTCTATTAGGACTTTTGATGTAGAATAAATAGCTTCCCTTATTTGTATAGCTTTCAGCTTCATTTTATAGTGGAGCTCAGTCTTAATTTTTTAGATATACCTGTCCAGAAAATCAATTCCATGATTGCTGTCTTCTACTTTAATAATCCACTCAAGAGGCCATGTATTTTCAAGCTCCAGCCATATATTGTTGACCTGATTCTTTGATGCACATATAAACATGCCATATACATATCTCATGTAGATGTCATTAGATGAAAGAGCTAAATATTTAGGCAAGACATTATTCTCAAACTTAGAACAATACTACAAACAGTACCTTTTAGGGATAACTCCATTGTCCATCTACTCTCAATTTTATAAAATTCGTTCTTGGCTACTGTTACAATTTCCTTATCAATCCACTTTAAGACTTCTATTATAAACTCTTTTTACATGGTTGTAGATAATTTGCTGCAAGTTGTCTTGAATGATGTCAATGAATAGATTATGAGACAGCAGACCATATAAGTTTTTTATATCTAATAAGGCTAGCTTGATGTTCTTATTAATTTTTATTTTTAAATTTTATCCACATATTCAAAAAATGATTTCATTATATGTGTGCCAAATCCAATGTCTTCCATCAACCAATCAATTATTTTCTTTGTTGCTTTGCAGTAATATGGCCTACTGAAATCTACTATGAGTTTGAGTGACTGGTCTTCTTTGTGCAGCATAATATTAGCAAAAATGTATGGTGGTAAAGCCGCTTGCAAAGCACTTTGAATGTGTACATGCTTTATTAAAAAGTTCTCTCAATATTGTTGACCCAAATTTATCCTTATTTCATATTATATGTATTTATCTTTTTAATTGCAACTTTGTAATTTGTATGCTCATTTTTTTAATATAATCATTATAGTCTAACAACACCAGCCTATTGCCCTTGTCTTCTTTGAGACATGTTATGTTGTTGCTTTTAAGAAATAGCATTAGTTTTATTAATCATCTGAGATGATTCTCTGTTGTCTTTAGCTGGATCAATTGTATGAATCAATCTTTCCACACTCTCTATAACTTTCCCTTTGTCCACTAAAGTTTCAAAATTTTCTTCCACATTGGTGATTATTTTTATTTGAGCCCACTTCCAGATTCCACCAATGAATTTCAAAACAAGCTTTAACATGTAAGTGATTGGCTCAGAGGTTGCAATTTCTGTTAAATTTATTCAATGGTTCATATTTTATTCAAGCACAATATCTTGTTTTTTCACAAGAAAATTCAATTTGTTGTCGTATTTCCTTTTTCTTTTAATACCACAATTTTGCATTTGTTCACAATATCAGAAGGAATTACATAATTTCTCTCCATATATTTTTGCTGTCATATTTTTTGCTTAAGATACCTACAGCAGCCCTGAATAATCTGTGTTTATACAAATATTATATTTCAGAAAAACATTACAAGGTAAACATGCTATAGAACCTTAATTCTTTCTTGTTTCACTGCAATAGACTTATGCTATTTAATCACTATCTTATTTAATAGGTATGAATCCATTTTGATATGTAATTCTCAAGGTGGTAATTCTTTTCATAAAACTATGTCATTCTTAAGCATTCATTGACTTTGAGATCTAATGAAAAGGTATAATAAATATAAACTAATTAAATATACTGAACCAGCCTTCAGCAAAACACTGCAAGAATCGTAATGCTGCTTATATAATTGATTGATGTAATATGTAAATGAGACACAATATGCAAATAAGGCAATTAGTTATTCCATTTTTTTAACAATGGAACACATGAATCCTTTTTGCTGATGGAATGTGGATTCTTTGTAATTGCCCACACCTCTTTGTATTTTTTTTCTAATCATCTCTTTTAGAGTAAATTGTTCTAACAGTGGATGGATGAAATGTATGTCCTGTGGCATGTTCATGTTCAAGATAGATCAATATGTATTCATTCTTTTGTTTTGCTCTGTTATACAAATGTGCATGTTGGATGATTCTCATGGATCTATTTACACAACATTCAACATTATATACAGAGCTGCAA